>CAWYQB010000664.1:32500-35000 GCA_963966105.1 Volucella zonaria | reverse complement strand
CCGCCGTTTACCCGCGCTTACTTGAATTTCTTCACTTTGACATTCAGAGCACTGGGCAGAAATCACATTGTGTCAACACCCGTTAGGGCCATCACAATGCTTTGTTTTAATTAGACAGTCGGATTCCCCAAGTCCGTGCCAGTTCTGAATTGATTGTTAATTGATAGTCGTTATAAATCAAAAAAATATATCTTACGATAAATCTTAAGACTTTTAGCAAGAAAATTCCACAATTGGTTACGTAAACTACTATCCGGGGAACAAAATCCGAAGATCTCTATTTACCCAGAACGAGTACATAAACCATGTTATTGCTTCCAATTCAAGCCCGACTATCTCAATCTTCAGAGCCAATCCTTATCCCGAAGTTACGGATCTAATTTGCCGACTTCCCTTACCTACATTATTCTATCGACTAGAGACTCTTCACCTTGGAGACCAGCTGCGGATATCGGTACGGCCTGTTGAGAAGTTTGCGTGACCCCACCATAAATTTTCAAGGTCCGAAGAGAAAATATCGACACAACAGTAAATGTCATGCTCTTCTAGTCCATCTACCATATCTCTCTTCGAAAGACTTCCATGGTAGTACGACTATAAAACAGAAAAGAAAACTCTTTCGATATCTCTCGACGGCTTCTTTATGGTCGTTCCTGTTGCCAGGATGAGCGAAATGCCCATTTTTAATAACAAACGTATACCCAACAGGTTACGGAATTGGAACCGTATTCCCTTTCGTTCAAAAATAATCAAGTGTTAAAATTTCTTTATATACAATGAGATATATAATTATATTTTTTTAACTTGAAAATTTTCGGCTTTCGCCTTAAACTTAGGACCGACTAACTCGTGATCAACCACTGTTCACACGAAACCCTTCTCCACTTCAGTCCTCCAAGGTCTCATTCGATTATTTGCTACTACCACCAAGATCTGTACCAATAGCGGCTCCATGCAGGCTTACGCCAAACACTTCTAAGCACACCATTGTACCCTCCTACTCACTAAAGTTTCAAAATTTATATTCAATCGAAATTAAATATAAATCATCTACTTTAGCGGTAATGTATAGGTATACAACTTAAGCGCCATCCATTTTAAGGGCTAGTTGCTTCGGCAGGTGAGTTGTTACACACTCCTTAGCGGATTACGACTTCCATGTCCACCGTCCTGCTGTTTTAAGCAACCAACGCCTTTCATGGTATCTGCATGAGTTGTTAATTTGGGCACCGTAACATTACGTTTGGTTCATCCCACAGCGCCAGTTCTGCTTACCAAAAGTGGCCCACTGGGCACAATATATCACAACCTAAACCTTCATATCAAGAAAGGTTAGGTTCTTACCCATTTAAAGTTTGAGAATAGGTTAAGGTCGTTTCGACCCTAATGCCTCTAATCATTCGCTTTACCAGATAAGATTATTTTAAATAATTTTTAATTGCACCAGCTATCCTGAGGGAAACTTCGGAGGGAACCAGCTACTAGATGGTTCGATTGGTCTTTCGCCCCTATACTCAATTCTGACAATCGATTTGCACGTCAGAACTGTTTCGGTCTTCCATCAGGGTTTCCCCTGACTTCAACCTGATCAAGTATAGTTCACCATCTTTCGGGTCACAGCATATATGCTCAAGGTACGCTCTAGTTAGAGGCATAAATAATATAAATACTATTATGCATAACTGTATAGAACGCCCCGGGATTGAATTTATATTTCATAATAAAACATAAACTAATCCCATTAAAACAGTTAAGTTAATTATGCCATTGGGTTTTATTAAAAATACCCAATGACTTGCACATATGTTAGACTCCTTGGTCCGTGTTTCAAGACGGGTCCCGAAGGTATCCTGAATCTATCGCATTGTTAATCATATAAGTGCATACAATAAAATAAATAAATCAATAGATTTACCTACCATTGTAAAATTCCGTAAAATTTAAGCACTATATATAATTAAATCTGTCAATGATTTATCAAATCTAATACATTTATCTTATGTTAGAAATCCGAAAATAACTAATTTGGATAAACTTAAGTAAAAGATCTTATGATAAATATTTAATACATTAACAGATTACAATGTCCTTATATGGAAAAATTGCACACCATTTCTATTATATTAAAGAATATAACTTTATTAGTGATGAATTTTCCATAACGGATATTCAGGTTCATCGGGCTTAACCTCTAAGCAGTTTCACGTACTATTTAACTCTCTATTCAGAGTTCTTTTCAACTTTCCCTCACGGTACTTGTTTACTATCGGTCTCATGGTTATATTTAGTTTTAGATGGAGTTTACCACCCACTTAGTGCTGCACTATCAAGCAACACGACTCTTTGGAAACACCTTCTAGTAATCATTAACGTTATACGGGCCTGGCACCCTCTATGGGTAAATGGCCTCATTTAAGAAGGACTTAAATCATTAATTTCTCATACTAGATTATAGATGTTCCATACACTGCATCCCATATTTGCCATAAAGACAAAATGG
>CAWYQB010000664.1:0-17500 GCA_963966105.1 Volucella zonaria | reverse complement strand
AACTTAATATTTTTTTTATAGCCGTGACGTACCAAAAATGTAATTTCACAATATATTAAATATACCATGAAAAAGAGGAAACTAGGTTTCCTCCCCAGTTCGTGAAAGTGTAAATATTACACATTTCACAAAATACCTTTTAAACACACAATCAGCAAATAGTATTCTAGCGGGACTTAGAAAAAATTCATATACCCCTCAGTTTCAATGAGAAGTCTCTATTTCAAATGAATTCCACTTAAAAATCATATATATATTTTTTCCAATTGATTTTTTTATATTTCTGACTATTTCTGACTTTGAAAAAAATATCGAAATTTTTCTTTCAACTTTTCTTTATTTATTATGAAAATTTAATTTTTCAGTTGATTTTTCATTTTTCTTTCAACTTTTCTTTATTTATTATGAAAATTAAATTTTTCAGTTGATTTTTCATTTTTGGGACTTTGAAAAATTTTCGATTTTTTTTCTCATATAATCTGACCTTCTATGGAATTGTTCATTTTTACACTTCTCATAATATACCTTTTAAACACACAAACAGCAAATGGCATTCTAGCGGGACTATATTTTTTCCAATTGATTTTTTTATATTTCTGACTATTTCTGACTATTTCTGACTTTGAAAAAAATATCGAAATTTTTCTTTCAACTTTTCTTTATTTATTATGAAAATTTAATTTTTCAGTTGATTTTTCATTTTTCTTTCAACTTTTCTTTATTTATTATGAAAATTAAATTTTTCAGTTGATTTTTCATTTTTGGGACTTAGAAAAATTTTCGAAATTTTCAAGAAAAAAAATTTTTCACATACACCTCAGTTTCATTGAGAAGTTTCTATTTCAAATGCATTTCACTTAAAAATCAAAAAAATTGATTTTTTTATATTTCTGACTTTGAAAAAAATATCGAAATTTTTCTTTCAACTTTTCTTTATTTATTATGAAAATTTAATTTTTCAGTTGATTTTTCATTTTTCTTTCAACTTTTCTTTATTTATTATGAAAATTAAATTTTTCAGTTGATTTTTCATTTTTGGGACTTAGAAAAATTTTCGATTTTTTTTCTCATATAATCTGACCTTCTATGGAATTGTTCATTTTTACACTTCTCATAATATACCTTTTAAACACACAAACAGCAAATGGCATTCTAGCGGGACTATATTTTTTCCAATTGATTTTTTTATATTTCTGACTATTTCTGACTTTGAAAAAAATATCGAAATTTTTCTTTCAACTTTTCTTTATTTATTATGAAAATTTAATTTTTCAGTTGATTTTTCATTTTTCTTTCAACTTTTCTTTATTTATTATGAAAATTAAATTTTTCAGTTGATTTTTCATTTTTGGGACTTAGAAAAATTTTCGAAATTTTCAAGAAAAAAAATTTTTCACATACACCTCAGTTTCATTGAGAAGTTTCTATTTCAAATGCATTTCACTTAAAAATCAAAAAAATTGATTTTTTTATATTTCTGACTTTGAAAAAAATATCGAAATTTTTCTTTCAACTTTTCTTTATTTATTATGAAAATTTAATTTTTCAGTTGATTTTTCATTTTTCTTTCAACTTTTCTTTATTTATTATGAAAATTAAATTTTTCAGTTGATTTTTCATTTTTGGGACTTAGAAAAATTTTCGATTTTTTTTCTCATATAATCTGACCTTCTATGGAATTGTTCATTTTTACACTTCTCATAATATACCTTTTAAACACACAAACAGCAAATGGCATTCTAGCGGGACTATATTTTTTCCAATTGATTTTTTTATATTTCTGACTATTTCTGACTTTGAAAAAAATATCGAAATTTTTCTTTCAACTTTTCTTTATTTATTATGAAAATTTAATTTTTCAGTTGATTTTTCATTTTTCTTTCAACTTTTCTTTATTTATTATGAAAATTAAATTTTTCAGTTGATTTTTCATTTTTGGGACTTAGAAAAATTTTCGATTTTTTTTCTCATATAATCTGACCTTCTATGGAATTGTTCATTTTTACACTTCTCATAATATACCTTTTAAACACACAAACAGCAAATGGCATTCTAGCGGGACTATATTTTTTCCAATTGATTTTTTTATATTTCTGACTATTTCTGACTATTTCTGACTTTGAAAAAAATATCGAAATTTTTCTTTCAACTTTTCTTTATTTATTATGAAAATTTAATTTTTCAGTTGATTTTTCATTTTTCTTTCAACTTTTCTTTATTTATTATGAAAATTAAATTTTTCAGTTGATTTTTCATTTTTGGGACTTAGAAAAATTTTCGAAATTTTCAAGAAAAAAAATTTTTCACATACACCTCAGTTTCATTGAGAAGTTTCTATTTCAAATGCATTTCACTTAAAAATCAAAAAAATTGATTTTTTTATATTTCTGACTTTGAAAAAAATATCGAAATTTTTCTTTCAACTTTTCTTTATTTATTATGAAAATTTAATTTTTCAGTTGATTTTTCATTTTTCTTTCAACTTTTCTTTATTTATTATGAAAATTAAATTTTTCAGTTGATTTTTCATTTTTGGGACTTAGAAAAATTTTCGATTTTTTTTCTCATATAATCTGACCTTCTATGGAATTGTTCATTTTTACACTTCTCATAATATACCTTTTAAACACACAAACAGCAAATGGCATTCTAGCGGGACTTAGAAAAATTTTCGAAATTTTCAAGAAAAAAAATTTTTGACATACACCTCAGTTTCATTGAGAAGTCTCTATTTCAAATGAATTCCACTTAAAAATCATATATATATTTTTTCCAATTGATTTTTTTATATTTCTGACTTTGAAAAAAATATCGAAATTTTTCTTTCAAATTTTCTTTATTTATTATGAAAATTTAATTTTTCAGTTGATTTTTCATTTTTCTTTCAACTTTTCTTTATTTATTATGAAAATTAAATTTTTCAGTTGATTTTTCATTTTTGGGACTTAGAAAAATTTTCGATTTTTTTTCTCATATAATCTGACCTTCTATGGAATTGTTCATTTTTACACTTCTCATAATATACCTTTTAAACACACAAACAGCAAATGGCATTCTAGCGGGACTATATTTTTTCCAATTGATTTTTTTATATTTCTGACTATTTCTGACTATTTCTGACTTTGAAAAAAATATCGAAATTTTTCTTTCAACTTTTCTTTATTTATTATGAAAATTTAATTTTTCAGTTGATTTTTCATTTTTCTTTCAACTTTTCTTTATTTATTATGAAAATTAAATTTTTCAGTTGATTTTTCATTTTTGGGACTTAGAAAAATTTTCGAAATTTTCAAGAAAAAAAATTTTTCACATACACCTCAGTTTCATTGAGAAGTTTCTATTTCAAATGCATTTCACTTAAAAATCAAAAAAATTGATTTTTTTATATTTCTGACTTTGAAAAAAATATCGAAATTTTTCTTTCAACTTTTCTTTATTTATTATGAAAATTTAATTTTTCAGTTGATTTTTCATTTTTCTTTCAACTTTTCTTTATTTATTATGAAAATTAAATTTTTCAGTTGATTTTTCATTTTTGGGACTTAGAAAAATTTTCGATTTTTTTTCTCATATAATCTGACCTTCTATGGAATTGTTCATTTTTACACTTCTCATAATATACCTTTTAAACACACAAACAGCAAATGGCATTCTAGCGGGACTATATTTTTTCCAATTGATTTTTTTATATTTCTGACTATTTCTGACTTTGAAAAAAATATCGAAATTTTTCTTTCAACTTTTCTTTATTTATTATGAAAATTTAATTTTTCAGTTGATTTTTCATTTTTCTTTCAACTTTTCTTTATTTATTATGAAAATTAAATTTTTCAGTTGATTTTTCATTTTTGGGACTTAGAAAAATTTTCGATTTTTTTTCTCATATAATCTGACCTTCTATGGAATTGTTCATTTTTACACTTCTCATAATATACCTTTTAAACACACAAACAGCAAATGGCATTCTAGCGGGACTATATTTTTTCCAATTGATTTTTTTATATTTCTGACTATTTCTGACTATTTCTGACTTTGAAAAAAAATATCGAAATTTTTCTTTCAACTTTTCTTTATTTATTATGAAAATTTAATTTTTCAGTTGATTTTTCATTTTTCTTTCAACTTTTCTTTATTTATTATGAAAATTAAATTTTTCAGTTGATTTTTCATTTTTGGGACTTAGAAAAATTTTCGAAATTTTCAAGAAAAAAAATTTTTCACATACACCTCAGTTTCATTGAGAAGTTTCTATTTCAAATGCATTTCACTTAAAAATCAAAAAAATTGATTTTTTTATATTTCTGACTTTGAAAAAAATATCGAAATTTTTCTTTCAACTTTTCTTTATTTATTATGAAAATTTAATTTTTCAGTTGATTTTTCATTTTTCTTTCAACTTTTCTTTATTTATTATGAAAATTAAATTTTTCAGTTGATTTTTCATTTTTGGGACTTAGAAAAATTTTCGATTTTTTTTTCTCATATAATCTGACCTTCTATGGAATTGTTCATTTTTACACTTCTCATAATACCTTTTAAACACACAAACAGCAAATGGCATTCTAGCGGGACTTAGAAAAATTTTCGAATTTTCAAGAAAAAAAATTTTTGACATTCACCTCAGTTTCATTGAGAAGTCTCTATTTCAAATGAATTCCACTTAAAAATCATATATATATTTTTTCCAATTGATTTTTTTATATTTCTGACTATTTCTGACTTTGAAAAAAATATCGAAATTTTTCTTTCAACTTTTCTTTATTTATTATGAAAATTTAATTTTTCAGTGATTTTTCATTTTTCTTTCAACTTTTCCTTTATTTATTATGAAAATTAAATTTTTCAGTTGATTTTTCATTTTTGGGACTTAGAAAAATTTTCGATTTTTTTTCTCATATAATCTGACCTTCTATGGAATTGTTCATTTTTTACACTTCTCATAATATACCTTTTAAACACACAAACAGCAAATGGCATTCTAGCGGGACTATATTTTTTCCAATTGATTTTTTTATATTTCTGACTATTTCTGACTATTCTGACTTTGAAAAAAATATCGAAATTTTTCTTTCAACTTTTCTTTATTTATTATGAAAATTTAATTTTTCAGTTGATTTTTCATTTTTCTTTCAACTTTCTTTATTTATTATGAAAATTAAATTTTTCAGTTGATTTTTCATTTTTGGGACTTAGAAAAATTTTCGAAATTTTCAAGAAAAAAAATTTTTCACATACACCTCAGTTTCATTGAGAAGTTTCTATTTCAAATGCATTTCACTTAAAAATCAAAAAAATTGATTTTTTTATATTTCTGACTTTGAAAAAATATCGAAATTTTCTTTCAACTTTTCTTTATTTATTATGAAAATTTAATTTTTCAGTTGATTTTTCATTTTTCTTTCAACTTTTCCTTTATTTATTATGAAAATTAAATTTTTCAGTTGATTTTTCATTTTTGGGACTTAGAAAAATTTTCGATTTTTTTTCTCATATAATCTGACCTTCTAATGGAATTGTTCATTTTTACACTTCTCATAATATACCTTTTAAACACACAAACAGCAAATGGCATTCTAGCGGGACTTAGAAAAATTTTCGAAATTTTCAAGAAAAAAAATTTTTGACATACACCTCAGTTTCATTGAGAAGTCTCTATTTTCAAATGAATTCCACTTAAAAATCATATATATATTTTTTCCAATTGATTTTTTTTATATTTCTGACTATTTCTGACTTTGAAAAAAATATCGAAATTTTTCTTTCAACTTTTCTTTATTTATTATGAAATTTAATTTTTCAGTTGATTTTTCATTTTTCTTTCAACTTTTCTTTATTTATTATGAAAATTAAATTTTTCAGTTGATTTTTCATTTTTGGGACTTAGAAAAATTTTCGATTTTTTTTCTCATATAATCTGACCTTCTATGGAATTGTTCATTTTTTACACTTCTCATAATATACCTTTTAAACACACAAACAGCAAAATGGGCATTCTAGCGGGACTATATTTTTTCCAAATTGATTTTTTTATATTTCTGACTATTTCTGACTATTTCTGACTTTGAAAAAAAATATCGAAATTTTTCTTTCAACTTTTCTTTATTTATTATGAAAATTTAATTTTTCAGTTGATTTTTCATTTTTCTTTCAACTTTTCTTTATTATTATGAAAATTAAATTTTTCAGTTGATTTTTCATTTTTGGGACTTAGAAAAATTTTCGAAATTTTCAAGAAAAAAAATTTTTTCACATACACCTCAGTTTCATTGAGAAGTTTCTATTTCAAATGCATTTCACTTAAAAATCAAAAAAATTGATTTTTTTATATTTCTGACTTTGAAAAAAATATCGAAATTTTTCTTTCAACTTTTCTTTATTTATTATGAAAATTTAATTTTTCAGTTGATTTTTCATTTTTCTTCAACTTTTCCTTTATTTATTATGAAAATTAAATTTTTCAGTTGATTTTTCATTTTTTGGGACTTAGAAAAATTTTCGATTTTTTTTCTCATATAATCTGACCTTCTATGAATTGTTCATTTTTACACTTCTCATAATATACCTTTTAAACACACAAACAGCAAATGGCATTCTAGCGGGACTATATTTTTTCCAATTGATTTTTTTATATTTCTGACTATTTCTGACTTTGAAAAAAATATCGAAATTTTTTCTTTCAACTTTTCTTTATTTATTATGAAAATTTAATTTTTCAGTTGATTTTTCATTTTTCTTTCAACTTTTCTTTATTTATTATGAAAATTAAATTTTTCAGTTGATTTTTCATTTTTGGGACTTAGAAAAATTTTCGATTTTTTTTCTCATATAATCTGACCTTCTATGGAATTGTTCATTTTTACACTTCTCATAATATACTTTTTAAACACACAAACAGCAAATGGCATTCTAGCGGGACTATATTTTTCCAATTGATTTTTTTATATTTCTGACTATTTCTGACTATTTCTGACTTTGAAAAAAATATCGAAATTTTTCTTTCAACTTTTCTTTATTTATTATGAAAATTTAATTTTTCAGTTGATTTTTCATTTTTCTTTCAACTTTTCTTTATTTATTATGAAAATTAAATTTTTCAGTTGATTTTTCATTTTTGGGACTTAGAAAATTTTCGATTTTTTTTTCTCATATAATCTGACCCTTCTATGGAATTGTTCATTTTTACACTTCTCATAATATACCTTTTAAACACACAAACAGCAAATGGCATTCTAGCGGGACTATATTTTTTCCAATTGATTTTTTTATATTTCTGACTATTTCTGACTTTGAAAAAAATATCGAAATTTTTCTTTCAACTTTTCTTTATTTATTATGAAAATTTAATTTTTCAGTTGATTTTTCATTTTTCTTTCAACTTTTCTTTATTTATTATGAAAATTAAATTTTTCAGTTGATTTTTCATTTTTGGGACTTAGAAAATTTTCGATTTTTTTTCTCATATAATCTGACCTTCTATGGAATTGTTCATTTTAACACTTCTCATAATATACCTTTTAAACACACAAACAGCAAATGGCATTCTAGCGGGATCTTAGAAAAATTTTCGAAATTTTCAAGAAAAAAAATTTTTGACATACACCTCAGTTTCATTGAGAAGTCTCTATTTCAAATGAATTCCACTTAAAAATCATATATATATTTTTTCCAATTGATTTTTTTATATTTCTGACTATTTCTGACTTTGAAAAAAATATCGAAATTTTTCTTTCAACTTTTCTTTATTTATTATGAAAATTTAATTTTTCAGTTGATTTTTCATTTTTCTTTCAACTTTTCTTTATTATTATGAAAATTAAATTTTTCAAGTTGATTTTTCATTTTTTGGGACTTAGAAAAATTTTCGATTTTTTTTCTCATATAATCTGACCTTCTATGGAATTGTTCATTTTACACTTCTCATAATATACCTTTTAAACACACAAACAGCAAATGGCATTCTAGCGGGACTATATTTTTTCCAATTGATTTTTTTATATTTCTGACTATTTCTGACTATTTCTGACTTTGAAAAAAATATCGAAATTTTTCTTTCAACTTTTCTTTATTTATTATGAAAATTTAATTTTTCAGTTGATTTTTCATTTTTCTTTCACTTTCTTTATTTATTATGAAAATTAAATTTTTTCAGTTGATTTTTCATTTTTGGGACTTAGAAAAAATTTTCGAAATTTTCAAGAAAAAAAATTTTTCACATACACTCAGTTTCATTGAGAAGTTTCTATTTCAAATGCATTTCACTTATAAATCAAAAAAATTGATTTTTTTTATATTCTGACTTTGAAAAAAATATCGAAATTTTTCTTTCAACTTTTCTTTATTTATTATGAAAATTTAATTTTTCAGTTGATTTTTCATTTTTCTTTCAACTTTTCTTTATTTATTATGAAAATTAATTTTTCAGTTGATTTTTCATTTTTTGGGACTTAGAAAAATTTTCGATTTTTTTTCTCATATAATCTGACCTTCATGGAATTGTTCATTTTTACAACTTCTCATAATATACCTTTTAAACACACAAACAGCAAATGGCATTCTAGCGGGACTATATTTTTTCCAATTGATTTTTTTATATTTCCTGACTATTTCTGACTTTGAAAAAAAATATCGAAATTTTTCTTTCAACTTTTCTTTATTTATTATGAAAATTTAATTTTTCAGTTGATTTTTCATTTTTCTTTCAACTTTTCTTTATTTATTATGAAAATTAAATTTTTCAGTTGATTTTTCATTTTTGGGACTTAGAAAAATTTTCGATTTTTTTTCTCATATATCTGACCTTCTATGGAATTGTTCATTTTTACACTTCTCATAATATACCTTTTAAACACACAAACAGCAAATGGCATTCTAGCGGGACTATATTTTTTCCAATTGAATTTTTTATATTTCTGGACTATTTCTGACTATTTCTGACTTTGAAAAAAATATCGAAATATTTCTTTCAACCTTTTCATTATTTATTATGAAAATTTAATTTTTCAGTTGATTTTTCATTTTTCTTTCAACTATTCTTTATTTATTATGAAAATTAAATTTTTCAGTTGATTTTTCATTTTTGGGACTTAGAAAAATTTTCGAAATTTTCAAGAAAAAAAATTTTTTCACATACACCTCAGTTTCATTGAGAAGTTTCTATTTCAAATGCATTTCACTTAAAAATCAAAAAAATTGATTTTTTTATATTTCTGACTTTGAAAAAAATATCGAAATTTTTCTTTCAACTTTTTCTTTATTATTATGAAAATTTAATTTTTCAGTTGATTTTTCATTTTTCTTTCAACTTTTCTTTATTATTATGAAAATTAAATTTTTCAGTTGATTTTTCATTTTTTGGGACTTAGAAAAATTTTCGATTTTTTTTCTCATATAATCTGACCTTCTATGGAATTGTTCATTTTTACACTTCTCATAATATACCTTTTAAACACACAAACAGCAAATGGCATTCTAGCGGGACTTAAAAATTTTCGAAATTTTCAAGAAAAAAATTTTTGACATACACCTCAGTTTCATTGAGAAGTCTCTATTTCAAATGAATTCCACTTAAAAATCATATATATATTTTTTCCAATTGATTTTTTTATATTTCTGACTATTTCTGACTTTGAAAAAAATATCGAAATTTTTCTTTCAACTTTTCTTATTTATTATGAAATTTAATTTTCAGTTGATTTTTCATTTTTCTTTCAACTTTTCTTTATTTATTATGAAAATTAAATTTTTCAGTTGATTTTTCATTTTTGGGACTTAGAAAAATTTTCGATTTTTTTTCTCATATAATCTGACCTTCTATGGGAATTGTTCATTTTACACTTCTCATAATATACCTTTTAAACACACAAACAGCAAAGGGCATTCTAGCGGGACTATATTTTTTCCAATTGATTTTTTTTATATTTCTGACTATTTCTGACTATTTCTGACTTTGAAAAAAATATCGAAATTTTTCTTTCAACTTTTCTTTATTTATTATGAAAATTTAATTTTTCAGTTGATTTTTCATTTTTCTTTCAACTTTTCTTTATTTATTATGAAAATTAAATTTTTCAGTTGATTTTTCATTTTTGGGACTTAGAAAAATTTTCGATTTTTTTTCTCATATAATCTGACCTTCTATGGAATTGTTCATTTTTACACTTCTCATAATATACCTTTTAAACACACAAACAGCAAATGGCATTCTAGCGGGACTATATTTTTCCAATTGATTTTTTTATATTTCTGACTATTTCTGACTATTTCTGACCTTGAAAAAATATCGAAATTTTTCTTTCAACTTTTCTTTATTTATTATGAAAATTTAATTTTTCAGTTGATTTTTCATTTTTCTTTCAACTTTTCTTTATTTATTATGAAAATTAAATTTTTCAGTTGATTTTTCATTTTTGGGACTTAGAAAAATTTTCGAAATTTTCAAGAAAAAAAATTTTTCACATACACCTCAGTTCATTGAGAAGTTTCTATTTCAAATGCATTTCACTTAAAAATCAAAAAAATTGATTTTTTTATATTTCTGACTTTGAAAAAAATATCGAAATTTTTCTTTCAACTTTTTCTTTATTTATTATGAAAATTTAATTTTTCAGTTTGATTTTTCATTTTTCTTTCAACTTTTCTTTATTTATTATGAAAATTAAATTTTTCAGTTGATTTTTCATTTTTGGGACTTAGAAAAATTTTCGATTTTTTTTTCTCATATAATCTGACCTTCTATGGAATTGTTCATTTTTACACTTCTCATAATATACCTTTTAAACACACAAACAGCAAATGGCATTCTAGCTGGGACTATATTTTTTCCAATTGATTTTTTTATATTTCTGACTATTCTGACTTTGAAAAAAATATCGAAATTTTTCTTTCAACTTTTCTTTATTTATTATGAAAATTTAATTTTTCAGTTGATTTTTCATTTTTCTTTCAACTTTTCTTTATTTATTATGAAAATTAAATTTTTCAGTGATTTTTCATTTTTGGGACTTAGAAAAATTTTCGATTTTTTTTCTCATATAATCTGACCTTCTATGGAATTGTTCATTTTTACACTTCTCATAATATACCTTTTAAACACACAACAGCAAATGGCATTCCTAGCGGGACTATATTTTTTCCAATTGATTTTTTATATTTCTGACTATTTCTGACTATTTCTGACTTTGAAAAAAATATCGAAATTTTTCTTTCAACTTTTCCTTTATTTATTATGAAAATTTAATTTTTCAGTTGATTTTTCATTTTTCTTTCAACTTTTCTTTATTTATTATGAAAATTAAATTTTTCAGTTGATTTTTTCATTTTTGGGACTTAGAAAAATTTTCGAAATTTTCAAGAAAAAAAATTTTTCACATACACCTCAGTTCATTGAGAAGTTTCTATTTCAAAATGCATTTCACTTAAAAATCAAAAAAATTGATTTCTTTTATATTTCTGACTTTGAAAAAAAATATCGAAATTTTTTCTTTCAACTTTTCTTTATTTATTATGAAAATTTAATTTTTCAGTTGATTTTTCATTTTTCTTTCCAACTTTTCTTTATTTATTATGAAAATTAAATTTTTCAGTTGATTTTTCATTTTTGGGACTTAGAAAAATTTTCGATTTTTTTTCTCATATAATCTGACCTTCTATGGAATTGTTCATTTTTACACTTCTCATAATATACCTTTTAAACACACAACAGCAAATGGCATTCTAGCGGGACTATATTTTTTCCAATTGATTTTTTTATATTTCTGACTATTTCTGACTATTTCTGACTTTGAAAAAAATATCGAAATTTTTCTTTCAACTTTTCTTTATTTATTATGAAAATTTAATTTTTTCAGTTGATTTTTCATTTTTCTTTCAACTTTTCTTTATTTATTATGAAAATTAAATTTTTCAGTTGATTTTTCATTTTTGGGACTTAGAAAAATTTTCGATTTTTTTTCTCATATAATCTGACCTTCTATGGAATTGTTCCATTTTTACACTTCTCATAATATACCTTTTAAACACACAAACAGCAAATGGCATTCTAGCGGGACTATATTTTTTCCAATTGATTTTTTTATATTTCTGGACTATTTCTGACTATTTCTGACTTTGAAAAAAAATATCGAAATTTTTCTTTCAACTTTTCTTTATTTATTATGAAAATTTAATTTTTCAGTTGATTTTTCATTTTTCTTTCAACTTTTCTTTATTTATTATGAAAATTAAATTTTTCAGTTGATTTTTCATTTTTGGGACTTAGAAAAATTTTCGAAATTTTCAAGAAAAAAAATTTTTCACATACACCTCAGTTCATTGAGAAGTTTCTATTTCAAATGCATTTCACTTAAAAATCAAAAAAAATTGATTTTTTTATATTTCTGACTTTGAAAAAAATATCGAAATTTTTCTTTCAACTTTCTTTATTTATTATGAAAATTTAATTTTTCAGTTGATTTTTCATTTTTCTTTCAACTTTTCTTTATTTATTATGAAAATTAAATTTTTCAGTTGATTTTTCATTTTTGGGACTTAGAAAAATTTTCGATTTTTTTTCTCATATAATCTGACCTTCTATGGAATTGTTCATTTTTACACTTCTCATAATATACCTTTTAAACACACAAACAGCAAATGGCATTCTAGCGGGACTTAGAAAAATTTTCGAAATTTTCAAGAAAAAAAATTTTTGACATACACCTCAGTTTCATTGAGAAGTCTCTATTTCAAATGAATTCCACTTAAAAATCATATATATATTTTTTCCAATTGATTTTTTTATATTTCTGACTATTTCTGACTTTGAAAAAAATATCGAAATTTTTCTTTCAACTTTTCTTTATTTATTATGAAAATTTAATTTTTCAGTTGATTTTTCATTTTTCTTTCAACTTTTCTTTATTTATATGAAAATTAAATTTTTCAGTTGATTTTTCATTTTTGGGACTTAGAAAAATTTTCGATTTTTTTTTCTCATATAATCTGACCTTCTATGGAATTGTTCATTTTTACACTTCTCATAATATACCTTTTAAACACACAAACAGCAAATGGCATTCTAGCGGGACTATATTTTTTCCAATTGATTTTTTTATATTTCTGACTATTTCTGACTATTTCTGACTTGAAAAAAATATCGAAATTTTTCTTTCAACTTTCTTTATTTTATTATGAAAATTTAATTTTTCAGTTGATTTTTCATTTTTCTTTCAACTTTTCTTTATTTATTATGAAAATTAAATTTTTCAGTTGATTTTTCATTTTTGGGACTTAGAAAAATTTTCGAAATTTTCAAGAAAAAAAATTTTTCACATACACCTCAGTTTCATTGAGAAGTTTTCTATTTCAAATGCATTTCACTTAAAAATCAAAAAATTGATTTTTTTATATTTCTGACTTTGAAAAAAATATCGAAATTTTTCTTTCAACTTTTCTTTATTTATTATGAAAATTTAATTTTTCAGTTGATTTTTCATTTTTCTTTCAACTTTTCTTTATTTATTATGAAAATTAAATTTTTTCAGTTGATTTTTCATTTTTGGGGACTTAGAAAAATTTTCGATTTTTTTTCTCATATAATCTGACCTTCTATGGAATTGTTCATTTTTACACTTCTCATAATATACCTTTTAAACACACAAACAGCAAATGGCATTCTAGCGGGACTATATTTTTTCCAATTGATTTTTTTATATTTCTGACTATTTCTGACTATTTCTGACTTTGAAAAAAATATCGAAATTTTTCTTTCAACTTTTCTTTATTTATTATGAAAATTTAATTTTTCAGTTGATTTTTCATTTTCTTTCAACTTTTCTTTATTTATTATGAAAATTAAATTTTTCAGTTGATTTTTCATTTTTGGGACTTAGAAAAATTTTCGAAATTTCAAGAAAAAAAATTTTTCACATACACCTCAGTTTCATTGAGAAGTTTCTATTTCAAATGCATTTCACTTAAAAATCAAAAAAATTGATTTTTTTATATTTCTGACTTTGAAAAAAATATTCGAAATTTTCTTTCAACTTTTCTTTATTTATTATGAAAATTTAATTTTTCAGTTGATTTTTCATTTTTCTTTCAACTTTTCTTTATTTATTATGAAAATTAAATTTTTCAGTTGATTTTTCATTTTTGGGACTTAGAAAAATTTTCGATTTTTTTTTCTCATATAATCTGACCTTCTATGGAATTGTTCATTTTTACACTTCTCATAATATACCTTTTAAACACACAAACAGCAATGGCAATTCTAGCGGGACTATATTTTTTCCAATTGATTTTTTTTTATATTTCTGACTATTTTCTGACTTTTGAAAAAAATATCGAAATTTTTCTTTCAACTTTTCTTTATTTATTATGAAAATTTAATTTTCAGTGATTTTTCATTTTTCTTTCAACTTTTCTTTATTTATTATGAAAATTAAATTTTTCAGTGATTTTTCATTTTTGGGACTTAGAAAAATTTTCGATTTTTTTTCTCATATAATCTGACCTTCTATGGAATTGTTCATTTTTACACTTCTCATAATATACCTTTTAAAACACAAAACAGCAAATGGCATTCTAGCGGGGACTATATTTTTTCCAATTGATTTTTTTTATATTTCTGACTATTCTGACTATTTCTGACTTTGAAAAAAATATCGAAAATTTTTCTTTCAACTTTTCTTTATTTATTATGAAAATTTAATTTTTCAGTTGATTTTTCATTTTTCTTTCAACTTTTCTTTATTTATTATGAAAATTAAATTTTTCAGTTGATTTTTCATTTTTGGGACTTAGAAAATTTTCGAATTTTCAAGAAAAAAATTTTTTCACATACACCTCAGTTTCATTGAGAAGTTTCTATTTCAAATGCATTTCACTTAAAAATCAAAAAAATTGATTTTTTTATATTTCTGACTTTGAAAAAAATATCGAAATTTTTCTTTCAACTTTTCTTTATTTATTATGAAAATTTAATTTTTCAGTTGATTTTTCATTTTTCTTTCAACTTTTCTTTATTTATTATGAAAATTAAATTTTTCAGTTGATTTTTCATTTTTGGGACTTAGAAAAATTTTCGATTTTTTTTTTCCATATAATCTGACCTTCTATGGAATTGTTCATTTTTACACTTCTCATAATATACCTTTTAAACACACAAACAGCAAATGGCATTCTAGCGGGACTTAGAAAAATTTTCGAATTTTCAAGAAAAAAAATTTTTGACATACACCTCAGTTTCATTGAGAAGTCTCTATTTCAAATGAATTCCACTTAAAAATCATATTATATTTTTTCCAATTGATTTTTTTATATTTCTGACTATTTCTGACTTTGAAAAAAATATCCGAAATTTTTCTTTCAACTTTTCTTTATTTATTATGAAAATTTAATTTTTCAGTTGATTTTTCATTTTTCTTTCAACTTTTCTTTATTTATTATGAAAATTAAATTTTTCAGTTGATTTTTCATTTTTGGGACTTAGAAAAATTTTCGATTTTTTTTCTCATATAATCTGACCTTCTATGGAATTGTTCATTTTTACACTTCTCATAATATACCTTTTAAACACACAAACAGCAAATGGCATTCTAGCGGGACTATATTTTTTCCAATTGATTTTTTTATATTCTGACTATTTCTGACTATTTCTGACTTTGAAAAAAATATCGAAATTTTTCTTTCAACTTTTCTTTATTTATTATGAAAATTTAATTTTTCAGTTGATTTTTCATTTTTCTTTCAACTTTTCTTTATTTATTATGAAAATTAAATTTTTCAGTTGATTTTTCATTTTTGGGACTTAGAAAAATTTTCGAAATTTTCAAGAAAAAAAATTTTTCACATACACCTCAGTTTCATTGAGAAGTTTCTATTTCAAATGCATTTCACTTAAAAATCAAAAAATTGATTTTTTTTATATTTCTGACTTTGAAAAAAATATCGAATTTTTCTTTCAACTTTTCTTTATTTATTATGAAAATTTAATTTTTCAGTTGATTTTTTCATTTTTCTTTCAACTTTTCTTTATTTATTATGAAAATTAAATTTTTCAGTTGATTTTTCATTTTTGGGACTTAGAAAAATTTTCGATTTTTTTTCTCATATAATCTGACCTTCTATGGAATTGTTCATTTTTACACTTCTCATAATATACCTTTTTAAACACACAAACAGCAAATGGCATTCTAGCGGGACTATATTTTTTTCCAATTGATTTTTTTATATTTCTGGACTATTTCTGACTTTGAAAAAAATATCGAAATTTTTCTTTCAACTTTTCTTTATTTATTATGAAAATTTAATTTTTCAGTTGATTTTTTCATTTTTCTTTCAACTTTTCTTTATTTATTATGAAAATTAAATTTTTCAGTTGATTTTTCATTTTTGGGACTTAGAAAAATTTTTCGATTTTTTTTCTCATATAATCTGACCTTCTATGGAATTGTTCATTTTTTACACTCTCATAATATACCTTTTAAACACACAAACAGCAAATGGCATTCTAGCGGGACTATATTTTTTCCAATTGATTTTTTTATATTTCTGACTATTTCTGACTATTTCTGACTTTGAAAAAAATATCGAAATTTTTCTTTCAACTTTTCTTTATTTATTATGAAAATTTAATTTTTCAGTTGATTTTTCATTTTTCTTTCAACTTTTCTTTATTTATTATGAAAATTAAATTTTTCAGTTGATTTTTCATTTTTGGGACTTAGAAAAAATTTTCGAAATTTTCAAGAAAAAAAATTTTTCACATACACCTCAGTTTCATTGAGAAGTTTTCTATTTCAAATGCATTTCACTTAAAAATCAAAAAAATTGATTTTTTATATTTCTGACTTTGAAAAAATATCGAAATTTTTCTTTCAACTTTTCTTTATTTATTATGAAAATTTAATTTTTCAGTTGATTTTCATTTTTCTTTCAACTTTTCTTTATTTATTATGAAAATTAAATTTTTCAGTTGATTTTTCATTTTTGGGACTTAGAAAAATTTTCGATTTTTTTTCTCATATAATCTGACCTTCTATGGAATTGTTCATTTTTACACTTCTCATAATATACCTTTTAAACACACAAACAGCAAATGGCATTCTAGCGGGACTTAGAAAAATTTCGAAATTTTCAAGAAAAAAAAATTTTTGACATACACCTCAGTTTCATTGAGAAGTCTCTATTTCAAATGAATTCCACTTTAAAAATCATATATATATTTTTTCCAATTGATTTTTTATATTTCTGACTATTTCTGACTTTGAAAAAAATATCGAAATTTTTCTTTCAACTTTTCTTTATTTATTATGAAAATTTAATTTTTCAGTTGATTTTTCATTTTTCTTTCAACTTTTCTTTATTTATTATGAAAATTAAATTTTTCAGTTGATTTTTCATTTTTGGGACTTAGAAAAATTTTCGATTTTTTTTCTCATATAATCTGACCTTCTATGGAATTGTTCATTTTTACACTTCTCATAATATACCTTTTAAACACACAAACAGCAAATGGCATTCT
>CAWYQB010000663.1:0-148228 GCA_963966105.1 Volucella zonaria | reverse complement strand
AGTCAGAAATATAAAAAAATCAATTGGAAAAAATATAGTCCCGCTAGAATGCCATTTGCTGTTTGTGTGTTTAAAAGGTATATTATGAGAAGTGTAAAAATGAACAATTCCATAGAAGGTCAGATTATATGAGAAAAAAAATCGAAAATTTTTCTAAGTCCCAAAAATGAAAAATCAACTGAAAAATTTAATTTTCATAATAAATAAAGAAAAGTTGAAAGAAAAATGAAAAATCAACTGAAAAATTAAATTTTCATAATAAATAAAGAAAAGTTGAAAGAAAAATTTCGATATTTTTTTCAAAGTCAGAAATATAAAAAAATCAATTTTTTTGATTTTTAAGTGAAATGCATTTGAAATAGAAACTTCTCAATGAAACTGAGGTGTATGTGAAAAATTTTTTTTCTTGAAAATTTCGAAAATTTTTCTAAGTCCCAAAAATGAAAAATCAACTGAAAAATTTAATTTTCATAATAAATAAAGAAAAGTTGAAAGAAAAATGAAAAATCAACTGAAAAATTAAATTTTCATAATAAATAAAGAAAAGTTGAAAGAAAAATTTCGATATTTTTTCAAAGTCAGAAATAGTCAGAAATAGTCAGAAATATAAAAAAATCAATTGGAAAAAATATAGTCCCGCTAGAATGCCATTTGCTGTTTGTGTGTTTAAAAGGTATATTATGAGAAGTGTAAAAATGAACAATTCCATAGAAGGTCAGATTATATGAGAAAAAAAAAATCGAAAATTTTTCTAAGTCCCAAAAATGAAAAATCAACTGAAAAATTTAATTTTCATAATAAATAAAGAAAAGTTGAAAGAAAAATGAAAAATCAACTGAAAAATTAAATTTTCATAATAAATAAAGAAAAGTTGA
The DNA here is from genome assembly GCA_963966105.1 of Volucella zonaria. Taxonomy (NCBI): domain Eukaryota; kingdom Metazoa; phylum Arthropoda; class Insecta; order Diptera; family Syrphidae; genus Volucella; species Volucella zonaria. The sequence goes on along the minus strand of CAWYQB010000663.1, from coordinate 147,353 downwards.
AAGAAAAATTTCGATATTTTTTTCAAAGTCAGAAATATAAAAAAATCAATTTTTTTGATTTTTAAGTGAAATGCATTTGAAATAGAAACTTCTCAATGAAACTGAGGTGTATGTGAAAAATTTTTTTTCTTGAAAATTTCGAAAATTTTTCTAAGTCCCAAAAATGAAAAATCAACTGAAAAATTTAATTTTCATAATAAATAAAGAAAAGTTGAAAGAAAAATGAAAAATCAACTGAAAAATTAAATTTTCATAATAAATAAAGAAAAGTTGAAAGAAAAATTTCGATATTTTTTTCAAAGTCAGAAATAGTCAGAAATATAAAAAAATCAATTGGAAAAAATATATATATGATTTTTAAGTGGAATTCATTTGAAATAGAGACTTCTCAATGAAACTGAGGTGTATGTCAAAAATTTTTTTTCTTGAAAATTTCGAAAATTTTTCTAAGTCCCGCTAGAATGCCATTTGCTGTTTGTGTGTTTAAAAGGTATATTATGAGAAGTGTAAAAATGAACAATTCCATAGAAGGTCAGATTATATGAGAAAAAAAATCGAAAATTTTTCTAAGTCCCAAAAATGAAAAATCAACTGAAAAATTTAATTTTCATAATAAATAAAGAAAAGTTGAAAGAAAAATGAAAAATCAACTGAAAAATTAAATTTTCATAATAAATAAAGAAAAGTTGAAAGAAAAATTTCGATATTTTTTTCAAAGTCAGAAATATAAAAAAATCAATTTTTTTGATTTTTAAGTGAAATGCATTTGAAATAGAAACTTCTCAATGAAACTGAGGTGTATGTGAAAAATTTTTTTTCTTGAAAATTTCGAAATTTTTCTAAGTCCCAAAAATGAAAAATCAACTGAAAAATTTAATTTTCATAATAAATAAAGAAAAGTTGAAAGAAAAATGAAAAATCAACTGAAAAATTAAATTTTCATAATAAATAAAGAAAAGTTGAAAGAAAAATTTCGATATTTTTTTCAAAGTCAGAAATATAAAAAAAATCAATTTTTTTGATTTTTAAGTGAAATGCATTTGAAATAGAAACTTCTCAATGAAACTGAGGTGTATGTGAAAAATTTTTTTTCTTGAAAATTTCGAAAATTTTTCTAAGTCCCAAAAATGAAAAATCAACTGAAAAATTTAATTTTCATAATAATAAAGAAAAGTTGAAAGAAAAATGAAAAATCAACTGAAAAATTAAATTTTCATAATAAATAAAGAAAAGTTGAAAGAAAAATTTCGATATTTTTTTCAAAGTCAGAAATAGTCCAGAAATAGTCAGAAATATAAAAAAATCAATTGGAAAAAATATAGTCCCGCTAGAATGCCATTTGCTGTTTGTGTGTTTAAAAGGTATATTATGAGAAGTGTAAAAATGAACAATTCCATAGAAGGTCAGATTATATGAGAAAAAAAATCGAAAATTTTTCTAAGTCCCAAAAATGAAAAATCAACTGAAAAATTTAATTTTCATAATAAATAAAGAAAAGTTGAAAGAAAAATGAAAAATCAACTGAAAAATTAAATTTTCATAATAAATAAAGAAAAGTTGAAAGAAAAATTTCGATATTTTTTTCAAAGTCAGAAATATAAAAAAATCAATTTTTTTGATTTTTAAGTGAAATGCATTTGAAATAGAAACTTCTCAATGAAACTGAGGTGTATGTGAAAAATTTTTTTTCTTGAAAATTTCGAAAATTTTTCTAAGTCCCAAAAATGAAAAATCAACTGAAAAATTTAATTTTCATAATAAATAAAGAAAAGTTGAAAGAAAAATGAAAAATCAACTGAAAATTAAATTTTCATAATAAATAAAGAAAAGTTGAAAGAAAAATTTCGATATTTTTTTCAAAGTCAGAAATAGTCAGAAATAGTCAGAAATATAAAAAAATCAATTGGAAAAAATATAGTCCCGCTAGAATGCCATTTGCTGTTTGTGTGTTTAAAAGGTATATTATGAGAAGTGTAAAAATGAACAATTCCATAGAAGGTCAGATTATATGAGAAAAAAAATCGAAAATTTTTCTAAGTCCCAAAAATGAAAAATCAACTGAAAAATTTAATTTTCATAATAAATAAAGAAAAGTTGAAAGAAAAATGAAAAATCAACTGAAAAATTAAATTTTCATAATAAATAAAGAAAAGTTGAAAGAAAAATTTCGATATTTTTTTCAAAGTCAGAAATATAAAAAAATCAATTTTTTTGATTTTTAAGTGAAATGCATTTGAAATAGAAACTTCTCAATGAAACTGAGGTGTATGTGAAAAATTTTTTTTCTTGAAAATTTCGAAAATTTTTCTAAGTCCCAAAAATGAAAAATCAACTGAAAAATTTAATTTTCATAATAAATAAAGAAAAGTTGAAAGAAAAATGAAAAATCAACTGAAAAATTAAATTTTCATAATAAATAAAGAAAAGTTGAAAGAAAAATTTCGATATTTTTTTCAAAGTCAGAAATAGTCAGAAATATAAAAAAATCAATTGGAAAAAATATATATATGATTTTAAGTGGAATTCATTTGAAATAGAGACTTCTCAATGAAACTGAGGTGTATGTCAAAAATTTTTTTTCTTGAAAATTTCGAAAATTTTTCTAAGTCCCGCTAGAATGCCATTTGCTGTTTGTGTGTTTAAAAGGTATATTATGAGAAGTGTAAAAATGAACAATTCCATAGAAGGTCAGATTATATGAGAAAAAAAATCGAAAATTTTTCTAAGTCCCAAAAATGAAAAATCAACTGAAAAATTTAATTTTCATAATAAATAAAGAAAAGTTGAAAGAAAAATGAAAAATCAACTGAAAAATTAAATTTTCATAATAAATAAAGAAAAGTTGAAAGAAAAATTTCGATATTTTTTTCAAAGTCAGAAATATAAAAAAATCAATTTTTTTGATTTTTAAGTGAAATGCATTTGAAATAGAAACTTCTCAATGAAACTGAGGTGTATGTGAAAAATTTTTTTTCTTGAAAATTTCGAAAATTTTTCTAAGTCCCAAAAATGAAAAATCAACTGAAAAATTTAATTTTCATAATAAATAAAGAAAAGTTGAAAGAAAAATGAAAAATCAACTGAAAAATTAAATTTTCATAATAAATAAAGAAAAGTTGAAAGAAAAATTTCGATATTTTTTTCAAAGTCAGAAATATAAAAAAATCAATTTTTTTGATTTTTAAGTGAAATGCATTTGAAATAGAAACTTCTCAATGAAACTGAGGTGTATGTGAAAAATTTTTTTTCTTGAAAATTTCGAAAATTTTTCTAAGTCCCAAAAATGAAAAATCAACTGAAAAATTTAATTTTCATAATAAATAAAGAAAAGTTGAAAGAAAAATGAAAAATCAACTGAAAAATTAAATTTTCATAATAAATAAAGAAAAGTTGAAAGAAAAATTTCGATATTTTTTTCAAAGTCAGAAATAGTCAGAAATAGTCAGAAATATAAAAAAATCAATTGGAAAAAATATAGTCCCGCTAGAATGCCATTTGCTGTTTGTGTGTTTAAAAGGTATATTATGAGAAGTGTAAAAATGAACAATTCCATAGAAGGTCAGATTATATGAGAAAAAAAATCGAAAATTTTTCTAAGTCCCAAAAATGAAAAATCAACTGAAAAATTTAATTTTCATAATAAATAAAGAAAAGTTGAAAGAAAAATGAAAAATCAACTGAAAAATTAAATTTTCATAATAAATAAAGAAAAGTTGAAAGAAAAATTTCGATATTTTTTTCAAAGTCAGAAATATAAAAAAATCAATTTTTTTGATTTTTAAGTGAAATGCATTTGAAATAGAAACTTCTCAATGAAACTGAGGTGTATGTGAAAAATTTTTTTTCTTGAAAATTTCGAAAATTTTTCTAAGTCCCAAAAATGAAAAATCAACTGAAAAATTTAATTTTCATAATAAATAAAGAAAAGTTGAAAGAAAAATGAAAAATCAACTGAAAAATTAAATTTTCATAATAAATAAAGAAAAGTTGAAAGAAAAATTTCGATATTTTTTTCAAAGTCAGAAATAGTCAGAAATAGTCAGAAATATAAAAAAATCAATTGGAAAAAATATAGTCCCGCTAGAATGCCATTTGCTGTTTGTGTGTTTAAAAGGTATATTATGAGAAGTGTAAAAATGAACAATTCCATAGAAGGTCAGATTATATGAGAAAAAAAATCGAAAATTTTTCTAAGTCCCAAAAATGAAAAATCAACTGAAAAATTTAATTTTCATAATAAATAAAGAAAAGTTGAAAGAAAAATGAAAAATCAACTGAAAAATTAAATTTTCATAATAAATAAAGAAAAGTTGAAAGAAAAATTTCGATATTTTTTTCAAAGTCAGAAATATAAAAAAATCAATTTTTTTGATTTTTAAGTGAAATGCATTTGAAATAGAAACTTCTCAATGAAACTGAGGTGTATGTGAAAAATTTTTTTTCTTGAAAATTTCGAAAATTTTTCTAAGTCCCAAAAATGAAAAATCAACTGAAAAATTTAATTTTCATAATAAATAAAGAAAAGTTGAAAGAAAAATGAAAAATCAACTGAAAAATTAAATTTTCATAATAAATAAAGAAAAGTTGAAAGAAAAATTTCGATATTTTTTTCAAAGTCAGAAATAGTCAGAAATATAAAAAAATCAATTGGAAAAAATATATATATGATTTTTAAGTGGAATTCATTTGAAATAGAGACTTCTCAATGAAACTGAGGTGTATGTCAAAAATTTTTTTTCTTGAAAATTTCGAAAATTTTTCTAAGTCCCGCTAGAATGCCATTTGCTGTTTGTGTGTTTAAAAGGTATATTATGAGAAGTGTAAAAATGAACAATTCCATAGAAGGTCAGATTATATGAGAAAAAAAATCGAAAATTTTTCTAAGTCCCAAAAATGAAAAATCAACTGAAAAATTTAATTTTCATAATAAATAAAGAAAAGTTGAAAGAAAAATGAAAAATCAACTGAAAAATTAAATTTTCATAATAAATAAAGAAAAGTTGAAAGAAAAATTTCGATATTTTTTTCAAAGTCAGAAATATAAAAAAATCAATTTTTTTGATTTTTAAGTGAAATGCATTTGAAATAGAAACTTCTCAATGAAACTGAGGTGTATGTGAAAAATTTTTTTTCTTGAAAATTTCGAAAATTTTTCTAAGTCCCAAAAATGAAAAATCAACTGAAAAATTTAATTTTCATAATAAATAAAGAAAAGTTGAAAGAAAAATGAAAAATCAACTGAAAAATTAAATTTTCATAATAAATAAAGAAAAGTTGAAAGAAAAATTTCGATATTTTTTTCAAAGTCAGAAATAGTCAGAAATAGTCAGAAATATAAAAAAATCAATTGGAAAAAATATAGTCCCGCTAGAATGCCATTTGCTGTTTGTGTGTTTAAAAGGTATATTATGAGAAGTGTAAAAATGAACAATTCCATAGAAGGTCAGATTATATGAGAAAAAAAATCGAAAATTTTTCTAAGTCCCAAAAATGAAAAATCAACTGAAAAATTTAATTTTCATAATAAATAAAGAAAAGTTGAAAGAAAAATGAAAAATCAACTGAAAAATTAAATTTTCATAATAAATAAAGAAAAGTTGAAAGAAAAATTTCGATATTTTTTTCAAAGTCAGAAATATAAAAAAATCAATTTTTTTGATTTTTAAGTGAAATGCATTTGAAATAGAAACTTCTCAATGAAACTGAGGTGTATGTGAAAAATTTTTTTTCTTGAAAATTTCGAAAATTTTTCTAAGTCCCAAAAATGAAAAATCAACTGAAAAATTTAATTTTCATAATAAATAAAGAAAAGTTGAAAGAAAAATGAAAAATCAACTGAAAAATTAAATTTTCATAATAAATAAAGAAAAGTTGAAAGAAAAATTTCGATATTTTTTTCAAAGTCAGAAATAGTCAGAAATATAAAAAAATCAATTGGAAAAAATATATATATGATTTTTAAGTGGAATTCATTTGAAATAGAGACTTCTCAATGAAACTGAGGTGTATGTCAAAAATTTTTTTTCTTGAAAATTTCGAAAATTTTTCTAAGTCCCGCTAGAATGCCATTTGCTGTTTGTGTGTTTAAAAGGTATATTATGAGAAGTGTAAAAATGAACAATTCCATAGAAGGTCAGATTATATGAGAAAAAAAATCGAAAATTTTTCTAAGTCCCAAAAATGAAAAATCAACTGAAAAATTTAATTTTCATAATAAATAAAGAAAAGTTGAAAGAAAAATGAAAAATCAACTGAAAAATTAAATTTTCATAATAAATAAAGAAAAGTTGAAAGAAAAATTTCGATATTTTTTTCAAAGTCAGAAATATAAAAAAATCAATTTTTTTGATTTTTAAGTGAAATGCATTTGAAATAGAAACTTCTCAATGAAACTGAGGTGTATGTGAAAAATTTTTTTTCTTGAAAATTTCGAAAATTTTTCTAAGTCCCAAAAATGAAAAATCAACTGAAAAATTTAATTTTCATAATAAATAAAGAAAAGTTGAAAGAAAAATGAAAAATCAACTGAAAAATTAAATTTTCATAATAAATAAAGAAAAGTTGAAAGAAAAATTTCGATATTTTTTTCAAAGTCAGAAATAGTCAGAAATAGTCAGAAATATAAAAAAATCAATTGGAAAAAATATAGTCCCGCTAGAATGCCATTTGCTGTTTGTGTGTTTAAAAGGTATATTATGAGAAGTGTAAAAATGAACAATTCCATAGAAGGTCAGATTATATGAGAAAAAAAATCGAAAATTTTTCTAAGTCCCAAAAATGAAAAATCAACTGAAAAATTTAATTTTCATAATAAATAAAGAAAAGTTGAAAGAAAAATGAAAAATCAACTGAAAAATTAAATTTTCATAATAAATAAAGAAAAGTTGAAAGAAAAATTTCGATATTTTTTTCAAAGTCAGAAATATAAAAAAATCAATTTTTTTGATTTTTAAGTGAAATGCATTTGAAATAGAAACTTCTCAATGAAACTGAGGTGTATGTGAAAAATTTTTTTTCTTGAAAATTTCGAAAATTTTTCTAAGTCCCAAAAATGAAAAATCAACTGAAAAATTTAATTTTCATAATAAATAAAGAAAAGTTGAAAGAAAAATGAAAAATCAACTGAAAAATTAAATTTTCATAATAAATAAAGAAAAGTTGAAAGAAAAATTTCGATATTTTTTTCAAAGTCAGAAATAGTCAGAAATAGTCAGAAATATAAAAAAATCAATTGGAAAAAATATAGTCCCGCTAGAATGCCATTTGCTGTTTGTGTGTTTAAAAGGTATATTATGAGAAGTGTAAAAATGAACAATTCCATAGAAGGTCAGATTATATGAGAAAAAAAATCGAAAATTTTTCTAAGTCCCAAAAATGAAGAATCAACTGAAAAATTTAATTTTCATAATAAATAAAGAAAAGTTGAAAGAAAAATGAAAAATCAACTGAAAAATTAAATTTTCATAATAAATAAAGAAAAGTTGAAAGAAAAATTTCGATATTTTTTTCAAAGTCAGAAATAGTCAGAAATATAAAAAAATCAATTGGAAAAAATATAGTCCCGCTAGAATGCCATTTGCTGTTTGTGTGTTTAAAAGGTATATTATGAGAAGTGTAAAAATGAACAATTCCATAGAAGGTCAGATTATATGAGAAAAAAAATCGAAAATTTTTCTAAGTCCCAAAAATGAAAAATCAACTGAAAAATTTAATTTTCATAATAAATAAAGAAAAGTTGAAAGAAAAATTTCGATATTTTTTTCAAAGTCAGAAATATAAAAAAATCAATTTTTTTGATTTTTAAGTGAAATGCATTTGAAATAGAAACTTCTCAATGAAACTGAGGTGTATGTGAAAAATTTTTTTTCTTGAAAATTTCGAAAATTTTTCTAAGTCCCAAAAATGAAAAATCAACTGAAAAATTTAATTTTCATAATAAATAAAGAAAAGTTGAAAGAAAAATGAAAAATCAACTGAAAAATTAAATTTTCATAATAAATAAAGAAAAGTTGAAAGAAAAATTTCGATATTTTTTTCAAAGTCAGAAATAGTCAGAAATAGTCAGAAATATAAAAAAATCAATTGGAAAAAATATAGTCCCGCTAGAATGCCATTTGCTGTTTGTGTGTTTAAAAGGTATATTATGAGAAGTGTAAAAATGAACAATTCCATAGAAGGTCAGATTATATGAGAAAAAAAATCGAAAATTTTTCTAAGTCCCAAAAATGAAGAATCAACTGAAAAATTTAATTTTCATAATAAATAAAGAAAAGTTGAAAGAAAAATGAAAAATCAACTGAAAAATTAAATTTTCATAATAAATAAAGAAAAGTTGAAAGAAAAATTTCGATATTTTTTTCAAAGTCAGAAATAGTCAGAAATATAAAAAAATCAATTGGAAAAAATATAGTCCCGCTAGAATGCCATTTGCTGTTTGTGTGTTTAAAAGGTATATTATGAGAAGTGTAAAAATGAACAATTCCATAGAAGGTCAGATTATATGAGAAAAAAAATCGAAAATTTTTCTAAGTCCCAAAAATGAAAAATCAACTGAAAAATTTAATTTTCATAATAAATAAAGAAAAGTTGAAAGAAAAATGAAAAATCAACTGAAAAATTAAATTTTCATAATAAATAAAGAAAAGTTGAAAGAAAAATGAAAAATCAACTGAAAAATTAAATTTTCATAATAAATAAAGAAAAGTTGAAAGAAAAATTTCGATATTTTTTTCAAAGTCAGAAATATAAAAAAATCAATTTTTTTGATTTTTAAGTGAAATGCATTTGAAATAGAAACTTCTCAATGAAACTGAGGTGTATGTGAAAAATTTTTTTTCTTGAAAATTTCGAAAATTTTTCTAAGTCCCAAAAATGAAAAATCAACTGAAAAATTTAATTTTCATAATAAATAAAGAAAAGTTGAAAGAAAAATGAAAAATCAACTGAAAAATTAAATTTTCATAATAAATAAAGAAAAGTTGAAAGAAAAATTTCGATATTTTTTTCAAAGTCAGAAATAGTCAGAAATAGTCAGAAATATAAAAAAATCAATTGGAAAAAATATAGTCCCGCTAGAATGCCATTTGCTGTTTGTGTGTTTAAAAGGTATATTATGAGAAGTGTAAAAATGAACAATTCCATAGAAGGTCAGATTATATGAGAAAAAAAATCGAAAATTTTTCTAAGTCCCAAAAATGAAGAATCAACTGAAAAATTTAATTTTCATAATAAATAAAGAAAAGTTGAAAGAAAAATGAAAAATCAACTGAAAAATTAAATTTTCATAATAAATAAAGAAAAGTTGAAAGAAAAATTTCGATATTTTTTTCAAAGTCAGAAATAGTCAGAAATATAAAAAAATCAATTGGAAAAAATATAGTCCCGCTAGAATGCCATTTGCTGTTTGTGTGTTTAAAAGGTATATTATGAGAAGTGTAAAAATGAACAATTCCATAGAAGGTCAGATTATATGAGAAAAAAAATCGAAAATTTTTCTAAGTCCCAAAAATGAAAAATCAACTGAAAAATTTAATTTTCATAATAAATAAAGAAAAGTTGAAAGAAAAATGAAAAATCAACTGAAAAATTAAATTTTCATAATAAATAAAGAAAAGTTGAAAGAAAAATGAAAAATCAACTGAAAAATTAAATTTTCATAATAAATAAAGAAAAGTTGAAAGAAAAATTTCGATATTTTTTTCAAAGTCAGAAATATAAAAAAATCAATTTTTTTGATTTTTAAGTGAAATGCATTTGAAATAGAAACTTCTCAATGAAACTGAGGTGTATGTGAAAAATTTTTTTTCTTGAAAATTTCGAAAATTTTTCTAAGTCCCAAAAATGAAAAATCAACTGAAAAATTTAATTTTCATAATAAATAAAGAAAAGTTGAAAGAAAAATGAAAAATCAACTGAAAAATTAAATTTTCATAATAAATAAAGAAAAGTTGAAAGAAAAATTTCGATATTTTTTTCAAAGTCAGAAATAGTCAGAAATAGTCAGAAATATAAAAAAATCAATTGGAAAAAATATAGTCCCGCTAGAATGCCATTTGCTGTTTGTGTGTTTAAAAGGTATATTATGAGAAGTGTAAAAATGAACAATTCCATAGAAGGTCAGATTATATGAGAAAAAAAATCGAAAATTTTTCTAAGTCCCAAAAATGAAGAATCAACTGAAAAATTTAATTTTCATAATAAATAAAGAAAAGTTGAAAGAAAAATGAAAAATCAACTGAAAAATTAAATTTTCATAATAAATAAAGAAAAGTTGAAAGAAAAATTTCGATATTTTTTTCAAAGTCAGAAATAGTCAGAAATATAAAAAAATCAATTGGAAAAAATATAGTCCCGCTAGAATGCCATTTGCTGTTTGTGTGTTTAAAAGGTATATTATGAGAAGTGTAAAAATGAACAATTCCATAGAAGGTCAGATTATATGAGAAAAAAAATCGAAAATTTTTCTAAGTCCCAAAAATGAAAAATCAACTGAAAAATTTAATTTTCATAATAAATAAAGAAAAGTTGAAAGAAAAATTTCGATATTTTTTTCAAAGTCAGAAATATAAAAAAATCAATTTTTTTGATTTTTAAGTGAAATGCATTTGAAATAGAAACTTCTCAATGAAACTGAGGTGTATGTGAAAAATTTTTTTTCTTGAAAATTTCGAAAATTTTTCTAAGTCCCAAAAATGAAAAATCAATTGAAAAATTTAATTTTCATAATAAATAAAGAAAAGTTGAAAGAAAAATGAAAAATCAACTGAAAAATTAAATTTTCATAATAAATAAAGAAAAGTTGAAAGAAAAATTTCGATATTTTTTTCAAAGTCAGAAATAGTCAGAAATAGTCAGAAATATAAAAAAATCAATTGGAAAAAATATAGTCCCGCTAGAATGCCATTTGCTGTTTGTGTGTTTAAAAGGTATATTATGAGAAGTGTAAAAATGAACAATTCCATAGAAGGTCAGATTATATGAGAAAAAAAATCGAAAATTTTTCTAAGTCCCAAAAATGAAGAATCAACTGAAAAATTTAATTTTCATAATAAATAAAGAAAAGTTGAAAGAAAAATGAAAAATCAACTGAAAAATTAAATTTTCATAATAAATAAAGAAAAGTTGAAAGAAAAATTTCGATATTTTTTTCAAAGTCAGAAATAGTCAGAAATATAAAAAAATCAATTGGAAAAAATATAGTCCCGCTAGAATGCCATTTGCTGTTTGTGTGTTTAAAAGGTATATTATGAGAAGTGTAAAAATGAACAATTCCATAGAAGGTCAGATTATATGAGAAAAAAAATCGAAAATTTTTCTAAGTCCCAAAAATGAAAAATCAACTGAAAAATTTAATTTTCATAATAAATAAAGAAAAGTTGAAAGAAAAATGAAAAATCAACTGAAAAATTAAATTTTCATAATAAATAAAGAAAAGTTGAAAGAAAAATTTCGATATTTTTTTCAAAGTCAGAAATAGTCAGAAATAGTCAGAAATATAAAAAAATCAATTGGAAAAAATATAGTCCCGCTAGAATGCCATTTGCTGTTTGTGTGTTTAAAAGGTATATTATGAGAAGTGTAAAAATGAACAATTCCATAGAAGGTCAGATTATATGAGAAAAAAAATCGAAAATTTTTCTAAGTCCCAAAAATGAAAAATCAACTGAAAAATTTAATTTTCATAATAAATAAAGAAAAGTTGAAAGAAAAATGAAAAATCAACTGAAAAATTAAATTTTCATAATAAATAAAGAAAAGTTGAAAGAAAAATTTCGATATTTTTTTCAAAGTCAGAAATATAAAAAAATCAATTTTTTTGATTTTTAAGTGAAATGCATTTGAAATAGAAACTTCTCAATGAAACTGAGGTGTATGTGAAAAATTTTTTTTCTTGAAAATTTCGAAAATTTTTCTAAGTCCCAAAAATGAAAAATCAACTGAAAAATTTAATTTTCATAATAAATAAAGAAAAGTTGAAAGAAAAATGAAAAATCAACTGAAAAATTAAATTTTCATAATAAATAAAGAAAAGTTGAAAGAAAAATTTCGATATTTTTTTCAAAGTCAGAAATAGTCAGAAATAGTCAGAAATATAAAAAAATCAATTGGAAAAAATATAGTCCCGCTAGAATGCCATTTGCTGTTTGTGTGTTTAAAAGGTATATTATGAGAAGTGTAAAAATGAACAATTCCATAGAAGGTCAGATTATATGAGAAAAAAAATCGAAAATTTTTCTAAGTCCCAAAAATGAAGAATCAACTGAAAAATTTAATTTTCATAATAAATAAAGAAAAGTTGAAAGAAAAATGAAAAATCAACTGAAAAATTAAATTTTCATAATAAATAAAGAAAAGTTGAAAGAAAAATTTCGATATTTTTTTCAAAGTCAGAAATAGTCAGAAATATAAAAAAATCAATTGGAAAAAATATAGTCCCGCTAGAATGCCATTTGCTGTTTGTGTGTTTAAAAGGTATATTATGAGAAGTGTAAAAATGAACAATTCCATAGAAGGTCAGATTATATGAGAAAAAAAATCGAAAATTTTTCTAAGTCCCAAAAATGAAAAATCAACTGAAAAATTTAATTTTCATAATAAATAAAGAAAAGTTGAAAGAAAAATTTCGATATTTTTTTCAAAGTCAGAAATATAAAAAAATCAATTTTTTTGATTTTTAAGTGAAATGCATTTGAAATAGAAACTTCTCAATGAAACTGAGGTGTATGTGAAAAATTTTTTTTCTTGAAAATTTCGAAAATTTTTCTAAGTCCCAAAAATGAAAAATCAACTGAAAAATTTAATTTTCATAATAAATAAAGAAAAGTTGAAAGAAAAATGAAAAATCAACTGAAAAATTAAATTTTCATAATAAATAAAGAAAAGTTGAAAGAAAAATTTCGATATTTTTTTCAAAGTCAGAAATAGTCAGAAATAGTCAGAAATATAAAAAAATCAATTGGAAAAAATATAGTCCCGCTAGAATGCCATTTGCTGTTTGTGTGTTTAAAAGGTATATTATGAGAAGTGTAAAAATGAACAATTCCATAGAAGGTCAGATTATATGAGAAAAAAAATCGAAAATTTTTCTAAGTCCCAAAAATGAAGAATCAACTGAAAAATTTAATTTTCATAATAAATAAAGAAAAGTTGAAAGAAAAATGAAAAATCAACTGAAAAATTAAATTTTCATAATAAATAAAGAAAAGTTGAAAGAAAAATTTCGATATTTTTTTCAAAGTCAGAAATAGTCAGAAATATAAAAAAATCAATTGGAAAAAATATAGTCCCGCTAGAATGCCATTTGCTGTTTGTGTGTTTAAAAGGTATATTATGAGAAGTGTAAAAATGAACAATTCCATAGAAGGTCAGATTATATGAGAAAAAAAATCGAAAATTTTTCTAAGTCCCAAAAATGAAAAATCAACTGAAAAATTTAATTTTCATAATAAATAAAGAAAAGTTGAAAGAAAAATGAAAAATCAACTGAAAAATTAAATTTTCATAATAAATAAAGAAAAGTTGAAAGAAAAATGAAAAATCAACTGAAAAATTAAATTTTCATAATAAATAAAGAAAAGTTGAAAGAAAAATTTCGATATTTTTTTCAAAGTCAGAAATATAAAAAAATCAATTTTTTTGATTTTTAAGTGAAATGCATTTGAAATAGAAACTTCTCAATGAAACTGAGGTGTATGTGAAAAATTTTTTTTCTTGAAAATTTCGAAAATTTTTCTAAGTCCCAAAAATGAAAAATCAACTGAAAAATTTAATTTTCATAATAAATAAAGAAAAGTTGAAAGAAAAATGAAAAATCAACTGAAAAATTAAATTTTCATAATAAATAAAGAAAAGTTGAAAGAAAAATTTCGATATTTTTTTCAAAGTCAGAAATAGTCAGAAATAGTCAGAAATATAAAAAAATCAATTGGAAAAAATATAGTCCCGCTAGAATGCCATTTGCTGTTTGTGTGTTTAAAAGGTATATTATGAGAAGTGTAAAAATGAACAATTCCATAGAAGGTCAGATTATATGAGAAAAAAAATCGAAAATTTTTCTAAGTCCCAAAAATGAAGAATCAACTGAAAAATTTAATTTTCATAATAAATAAAGAAAAGTTGAAAGAAAAATGAAAAATCAACTGAAAAATTAAATTTTCATAATAAATAAAGAAAAGTTGAAAGAAAAATTTCGATATTTTTTTCAAAGTCAGAAATAGTCAGAAATATAAAAAAATCAATTGGAAAAAATATAGTCCCGCTAGAATGCCATTTGCTGTTTGTGTGTTTAAAAGGTATATTATGAGAAGTGTAAAAATGAACAATTCCATAGAAGGTCAGATTATATGAGAAAAAAAATCGAAAATTTTTCTAAGTCCCAAAAATGAAAAATCAACTGAAAAATTTAATTTTCATAATAAATAAAGAAAAGTTGAAAGAAAAATGAAAAATCAACTGAAAAATTAAATTTTCATAATAAATAAAGAAAAGTTGAAAGAAAAATGAAAAATCAACTGAAAAATTAAATTTTCATAATAAATAAAGAAAAGTTGAAAGAAAAATTTCGATATTTTTTTCAAAGTCAGAAATATAAAAAAATCAATTTTTTTGATTTTTAAGTGAAATGCATTTGAAATAGAAACTTCTCAATGAAACTGAGGTGTATGTGAAAAATTTTTTTTCTTGAAAATTTCGAAAATTTTTCTAAGTCCCAAAAATGAAAAATCAACTGAAAAATTTAATTTTCATAATAAATAAAGAAAAGTTGAAAGAAAAATGAAAAATCAACTGAAAAATTAAATTTTCATAATAAATAAAGAAAAGTTGAAAGAAAAATTTCGATATTTTTTTCAAAGTCAGAAATAGTCAGAAATAGTCAGAAATATAAAAAAATCAATTGGAAAAAATATAGTCCCGCTAGAATGCCATTTGCTGTTTGTGTGTTTAAAAGGTATATTATGAGAAGTGTAAAAATGAACAATTCCATAGAAGGTCAGATTATATGAGAAAAAAAATCGAAAATTTTTCTAAGTCCCAAAAATGAAGAATCAACTGAAAAATTTAATTTTCATAATAAATAAAGAAAAGTTGAAAGAAAAATGAAAAATCAACTGAAAAATTAAATTTTCATAATAAATAAAGAAAAGTTGAAAGAAAAATTTCGATATTTTTTTCAAAGTCAGAAATAGTCAGAAATATAAAAAAATCAATTGGAAAAAATATAGTCCCGCTAGAATGCCATTTGCTGTTTGTGTGTTTAAAAGGTATATTATGAGAAGTGTAAAAATGAACAATTCCATAGAAGGTCAGATTATATGAGAAAAAAAATCGAAAATTTTTCTAAGTCCCAAAAATGAAAAATCAACTGAAAAATTTAATTTTCATAATAAATAAAGAAAAGTTGAAAGAAAAATTTCGATATTTTTTTCAAAGTCAGAAATATAAAAAAATCAATTTTTTTGATTTTTAAGTGAAATGCATTTGAAATAGAAACTTCTCAATGAAACTGAGGTGTATGTGAAAAATTTTTTTTCTTGAAAATTTCGAAAATTTTTCTAAGTCCCAAAAATGAAAAATCAATTGAAAAATTTAATTTTCATAATAAATAAAGAAAAGTTGAAAGAAAAATGAAAAATCAACTGAAAAATTAAATTTTCATAATAAATAAAGAAAAGTTGAAAGAAAAATTTCGATATTTTTTTCAAAGTCAGAAATAGTCAGAAATAGTCAGAAATATAAAAAAATCAATTGGAAAAAATATAGTCCCGCTAGAATGCCATTTGCTGTTTGTGTGTTTAAAAGGTATATTATGAGAAGTGTAAAAATGAACAATTCCATAGAAGGTCAGATTATATGAGAAAAAAAATCGAAAATTTTTCTAAGTCCCAAAAATGAAGAATCAACTGAAAAATTTAATTTTCATAATAAATAAAGAAAAGTTGAAAGAAAAATGAAAAATCAACTGAAAAATTAAATTTTCATAATAAATAAAGAAAAGTTGAAAGAAAAATTTCGATATTTTTTTCAAAGTCAGAAATAGTCAGAAATATAAAAAAATCAATTGGAAAAAATATAGTCCCGCTAGAATGCCATTTGCTGTTTGTGTGTTTAAAAGGTATATTATGAGAAGTGTAAAAATGAACAATTCCATAGAAGGTCAGATTATATGAGAAAAAAAATCGAAAATTTTTCTAAGTCCCAAAAATGAAAAATCAACTGAAAAATTTAATTTTCATAATAAATAAAGAAAAGTTGAAAGAAAAATGAAAAATCAACTGAAAAATTAAATTTTCATAATAAATAAAGAAAAGTTGAAAGAAAAATGAAAAATCAACTGAAAAATTAAATTTTCATAATAAATAAAGAAAAGTTGAAAGAAAAATTTCGATATTTTTTTCAAAGTCAGAAATATAAAAAAATCAATTTTTTTGATTTTTAAGTGAAATGCATTTGAAATAGAAACTTCTCAATGAAACTGAGGTGTATGTGAAAAATTTTTTTTCTTGAAAATTTCGAAAATTTTTCTAAGTCCCAAAAATGAAAAATCAACTGAAAAATTTAATTTTCATAATAAATAAAGAAAAGTTGAAAGAAAAATGAAAAATCAACTGAAAAATTAAATTTTCATAATAAATAAAGAAAAGTTGAAAGAAAAATTTCGATATTTTTTTCAAAGTCAGAAATAGTCAGAAATAGTCAGAAATATAAAAAAATCAATTGGAAAAAATATAGTCCCGCTAGAATGCCATTTGCTGTTTGTGTGTTTAAAAGGTATATTATGAGAAGTGTAAAAATGAACAATTCCATAGAAGGTCAGATTATATGAGAAAAAAAATCGAAAATTTTTCTAAGTCCCAAAAATGAAGAATCAACTGAAAAATTTAATTTTCATAATAAATAAAGAAAAGTTGAAAGAAAAATGAAAAATCAACTGAAAAATTAAATTTTCATAATAAATAAAGAAAAGTTGAAAGAAAAATTTCGATATTTTTTTCAAAGTCAGAAATAGTCAGAAATATAAAAAAATCAATTGGAAAAAATATAGTCCCGCTAGAATGCCATTTGCTGTTTGTGTGTTTAAAAGGTATATTATGAGAAGTGTAAAAATGAACAATTCCATAGAAGGTCAGATTATATGAGAAAAAAAATCGAAAATTTTTCTAAGTCCCAAAAATGAAAAATCAACTGAAAAATTTAATTTTCATAATAAATAAAGAAAAGTTGAAAGAAAAATGAAAAATCAACTGAAAAGTTAAATTTTCATAATAAATAAAGAAAAGTTGAAAGAAAAATGAAAAATCAACTGAAAAATTAAATTTTCATAATAAATAAAGAAAAGTTGAAAGAAAAATTTCGATATTTTTTTCAAAGTCAGAAATATAAAAAAATCAATTTTTTTGATTTTTAAGTGAAATGCATTTGAAATAGAAACTTCTCAATGAAACTGAGGTGTATGTGAAAAATTTTTTTTCTTGAAAATTTCGAAAATTTTTCTAAGTCCCAAAAATGAAAAATCAACTGAAAAATTTAATTTTCATAATAAATAAAGAAAAGTTGAAAGAAAAATGAAAAATCAACTGAAAAATTAAATTTTCATAATAAATAAAGAAAAGTTGAAAGAAAAATTTCGATATTTTTTTCAAAGTCAGAAATAGTCAGAAATAGTCAGAAATATAAAAAAATCAATTGGAAAAAATATAGTCCCGCTAGAATGCCATTTGCTGTTTGTGTGTTTAAAAGGTATATTATGAGAAGTGTAAAAATGAACAATTCCATAGAAGGTCAGATTATATGAGAAAAAAAATCGAAAATTTTTCTAAGTCCCAAAAATGAAGAATCAACTGAAAAATTTAATTTTCATAATAAATAAAGAAAAGTTGAAAGAAAAATGAAAAATCAACTGAAAAATTAAATTTTCATAATAAATAAAGAAAAGTTGAAAGAAAAATGAAAAATCAACTGAAAAATTAAATTTTCATAATAAATAAAGAAAAGTTGAAAGAAAAATTTCGATATTTTTTTCAAAGTCAGAAATATAAAAAAATC
The DNA here is from genome assembly GCA_963966105.1 of Volucella zonaria. Taxonomy (NCBI): domain Eukaryota; kingdom Metazoa; phylum Arthropoda; class Insecta; order Diptera; family Syrphidae; genus Volucella; species Volucella zonaria. Next base: position 129,311 of record CAWYQB010000663.1, on the reverse strand, counting down.
AATTTTTTTGATTTTTAAGTGAAATGCATTTGAAATAGAAACTTCTCAATGAAACTGAGGTGTATGTGAAAAATTTTTTTTCTTGAAAATTTCGAAAATTTTTCTAAGTCCCAAAAATGAAAAATCAACTGAAAAATTTAATTTTCATAATAAATAAAGAAAAGTTGAAAGAAAAATGAAAAATCAACTGAAAAATTAAATTTTCATAATAAATAAAGAAAAGTTGAAAGAAAAATTTCGATATTTTTTTCAAAGTCAGAAATAGTCAGAAATAGTCAGAAATATAAAAAAAATCAATTGGAAAAAATATAGTCCCGCTAGAATGCCATTTGCTGTTTGTGTGTTTAAAAGGTATATTATGAGAAGTGTAAAAATGAACAATTCCATAGAAGGTCAGATTATATGAGAAAAAAAATCGAAAATTTTTCTAAGTCCCAAAAATGAAGAATCAACTGAAAAATTTAATTTTCATAATAAATAAAGAAAAGTTGAAAGAAAAATGAAAAATCAACTGAAAAATTAAATTTTCATAATAAATAAAGAAAAGTTGAAAGAAAAATTTCGATATTTTTTTCAAAGTCAGAAATAGTCAGAAATATAAAAAAATCAATTGGAAAAAATATAGTCCCGCTAGAATGCCATTTGCTGTTTGTGTGTTTAAAAGGTATATTATGAGAAGTGTAAAAATGAACAATTCCATAGAAGGTCAGATTATATGAGAAAAAAAATCGAAAATTTTTCTAAGTCCCAAAAATGAAAAATCAACTGAAAAATTTAATTTTCATAATAAATAAAGAAAAGTTGAAAGAAAAATGAAAAATCAACTGAAAAATTAAATTTTCATAATAAATAAAGAAAAGTTGAAAGAAAAATGAAAAATCAACTGAAAAATTAAATTTTCATAATAAATAAAGAAAAGTTGAAAGAAAAATTTCGATATTTTTTTCAAAGTCAGAAATATAAAAAAATCAATTTTTTTGATTTTTAAGTGAAATGCATTTGAAATAGAAACTTCTCAATGAAACTGAGGTGTATGTGAAAAATTTTTTTTCTTGAAAATTTCGAAAATTTTTCTAAGTCCCAAAAATGAAAAATCAACTGAAAAATTTAATTTTCATAATAAATAAAGAAAAGTTGAAAGAAAAATGAAAAATCAACTGAAAAATTAAATTTTCATAATAAATAAAGAAAAGTTGAAAGAAAAATTTCGATATTTTTTTCAAAGTCAGAAATAGTCAGAAATAGTCAGAAATATAAAAAAATCAATTGGAAAAAATATAGTCCCGCTAGAATGCCATTTGCTGTTTGTGTGTTTAAAAGGTATATTATGAGAAGTGTAAAAATGAACAATTCCATAGAAGGTCAGATTATATGAGAAAAAAAATCGAAAATTTTTTTAAGTCCCAAAAATGAAGAATCAACTGAAAAATTTAATTTTCATAATAAATAAAGAAAAGTTGAAAGAAAAATGAAAAATCAACTGAAAAATTAAATTTTCATAATAAATAAAGAAAAGTTGAAAGAAAAATTTCGATATTTTTTTCAAAGTCAGAAATAGTCAGAAATATAAAAAAATCAATTGGAAAAAATATAGTCCCGCTAGAATGCCATTTGCTGTTTGTGTGTTTAAAAGGTATATTATGAGAAGTGTAAAAATGAACAATTCCATAGAAGGTCAGATTATATGAGAAAAAAAATCGAAAATTTTTCTAAGTCCCAAAAATGAAAAATCAACTGAAAAATTTAATTTTCATAATAAATAAAGAAAAGTTGAAAGAAAAATGAAAAATCAACTGAAAAATTAAATTTTCATAATAAATAAAGAAAAGTTGAAAGAAAAATGAAAAATCAACTGAAAAATTAAATTTTCATAATAAATAAAGAAAAGTTGAAAGAAAAATTTCGATATTTTTTTCAAAGTCAGAAATATAAAAAAATCAATTTTTTTGATTTTTAAGTGAAATGCATTTGAAATAGAAACTTCTCAATGAAACTGAGGTGTATGTGAAAAATTTTTTTTCTTGAAAATTTCGAAAATTTTTCTAAGTCCCAAAAATGAAAAATCAACTGAAAAATTAAATTTTCATAATAAATAAAGAAAAGTTGAAAGAAAAATGAAAAATCAACTGAAAAATTAAATTTTCATAATAAATAAAGAAAAGTTGAAAGAAAAATTTCGATATTTTTTTCAAAGTCAGAAATATAAAAAAATCAATTTTTTTGATTTTTAAGTGAAATGCATTTGAAATAGAAACTTCTCAATGAAACTGAGGTGTATGTGAAAAATTTTTTTTCTTGAAAATTTCGAAAATTTTTCTAAGTCCCAAAAATGAAGAATCAACTGAAAAATTTAATTTTCATAATAAATAAAGAAAAGTTGAAAGAAAAATGAAAAATCAACTGAAAAATTAAATTTTCATAATAAATAAAGAAAAGTTGAAAGAAAAATGAAAAATCAACTGAAAAATTAAATTTTCATAATAAATAAAGAAAAGTTGAAAGAAAAATTTCGATATTTTTTTCAAAGTCAGAAATATAAAAAAATCAATTTTTTTGATTTTTAAGTGAAATGCATTTGAAATAGAAACTTCTCAATGAAACTGAGGTGTATGTGAAAAATTTTTTTTCTTGAAAATTTCGAAAATTTTTCTAAGTCCCAAAAATGAAAAATCAACTGAAAAATTTAATTTTCATAATAAATAAAGAAAAGTTGAAAGAAAAATGAAAAATCAACTGAAAAATTAAATATTCATAATAAATAAAGAAAAGTTGAAAGAAAAATTTCGATATTTTTTTCAAAGTCAGAAATAGTCAGAAATAGTCAGAAATATAAAAAAATCAATTGGAAAAAATATAGTCCCGCTAGAATGCCATTTGCTGTTTGTGTGTTTAAAAGGTATATTATGAGAAGTGTAAAAATGAACAATTCCATAGAAGGTCAGATTATATGAGAAAAAAAATCGAAAATTTTTCTAAGTCCCAAAAATGAAGAATCAACTGAAAAATTTAATTTTCATAATAAATAAAGAAAAGTTGAAAGAAAAATGAAAAATCAACTGAAAAATTAAATTTTCATAATAAATAAAGAAAAGTTGAAAGAAAAATTTCGATATTTTTTTCAAAGTCAGAAATAGTCAGAAATAGTCAGAAATATAAAAAAAATCAATTGGAAAAAATATAGTCCCGCTAGAATGCCATTTGCTGTTTGTGTGTTTAAAAGGTATATTATGAGAAGTGTAAAAATGAACAATTCCATAGAAGGTCAGATTATATGAGAAAAAAAATCGAAAATTTTTCTAAGTCCCAAAAATGAAGAATCAACTGAAAAATTTAATTTTCATAATAAATAAAGAAAAGTTGAAAGAAAAATGAAAAATCAACTGAAAAATTAAATTTTCATAATAAATAAAGAAAAGTTGAAAGAAAAATTTCGATATTTTTTTCAAAGTCAGAAATAGTCAGAAATATAAAAAAATCAATTGGAAAAAATATAGTCCCGCTAGAATGCCATTTGCTGTTTGTGTGTTTAAAAGGTATATTATGAGAAGTGTAAAAATGAACAATTCCATAGAAGGTCAGATTATATGAGAAAAAAAATCGAAAATTTTTCTAAGTCCCAAAAATGAAAAATCAACTGAAAAATTTAATTTTCATAATAAATAAAGAAAAGTTGAAAGAAAAATGAAAAATCAACTGAAAAATTAAATTTTCATAATAAATAAAGAAAAGTTGAAAGAAAAATGAAAAATCAACTGAAAAATTAAATTTTCATAATAAATAAAGAAAAGTTGAAAGAAAAATTTCGATATTTTTTTCAAAGTCAGAAATATAAAAAAATCAATTTTTTTGATTTTTAAGTGAAATGCATTTGAAATAGAAACTTCTCAATGAAACTGAGGTGTATGTGAAAAATTTTTTTTCTTGAAAATTTCGAAAATTTTTCTAAGTCCCAAAAATGAAAAATCAACTGAAAAATTTAATTTTCATAATAAATAAAGAAAAGTTGAAAGAAAAATGAAAAATCAACTGAAAAATTAAATTTTCATAATAAATAAAGAAAAGTTGAAAGAAAAATTTCGATATTTTTTTCAAAGTCAGAAATATAAAAAAATCAATTTTTTTGATTTTTAAGTGAAATGCATTTGAAATAGAAACTTCTCAATGAAACTGAGGTGTATGTGAAAAATTTTTTTTCTTGAAAATTTCGAAAATTTTTCTAAGTCCCAAAAATGAAGAATCAACTGAAAAATTTAATTTTCATAATAAATAAAGAAAAGTTGAAAGAAAAATGAAAAATCAACTGAAAAATTAAATTTTCATAATAAATAAAGAAAAGTTGAAAGAAAAATGAAAAATCAACTGAAAAATTAAATTTTCATAATAAATAAAGAAAAGTTGAAAGAAAAATTTCGATATTTTTTTCAAAGTCAGAAATATAAAAAAATCAATTTTTTTGATTTTTAAGTGAAATGCATTTGAAATAGAAACTTCTCAATGAAACTGAGGTGTATGTGAAAAATTTTTTTTCTTGAAAATTTCGAAAATTTTTCTAAGTCCCAAAAATGAAAAATCAACTGAAAAATTTAATTTTCATAATAAATAAAGAAAAGTTGAAAGAAAAATGAAAAATCAACTGAAAAATTAAATTTTCATAATAAATAAAGAAAAGTTGAAAGAAAAATTTCGATATTTTTTTCAAAGTCAGAAATAGTCAGAAATAGTCAGAAATATAAAAAAATCAATTGGAAAAAATATAGTCCCGCTAGAATGCCATTTGCTGTTTGTGTGTTTAAAAGGTATATTATGAGAAGTGTAAAAATGAACAATTCCATAGAAGGTCAGATTATATGAGAAAAAAAATCGAAAATTTTTCTAAGTCCCAAAAATGAAGAATCAACTGAAAAATTTAATTTTCATAATAAATAAAGAAAAGTTGAAAGAAAAATGAAAAATCAACTGAAAAATTAAATTTTCATAATAAATAAAGAAAAGTTGAAAGAAAAATTTCGATATTTTTTTCAAAGTCAGAAATAGTCAGAAATATAAAAAAATCAATTGGAAAAAATATAGTCCCGCTAGAATGCCATTTGCTGTTTGTGTGTTTAAAAGGTATATTATGAGAAGTGTAAAAATGAACAATTCCATAGAAGGTCAGATTATATGAGAAAAAAAATCGAAAATTTTTCTAAGTCCCAAAAATGAAAAATCAACTGAAAAATTTAATTTTCATAATAAATAAAGAAAAGTTGAAAGAAAAATGAAAAATCAACTGAAAAATTAAATTTTCATAATAAATAAAGAAAAGTTGAAAGAAAAATGAAAAATCAACTGAAAAATTAAATTTTCATAATAAATAAAGAAAAGTTGAAAGAAAAATTTCGATATTTTTTTCAAAGTCAGAAATATAAAAAAATCAATTTTTTTGATTTTTAAGTGAAATGCATTTGAAATAGAAACTTCTCAATGAAACTGAGGTGTATGTGAAAAATTTTTTTTCTTGAAAATTTCGAAAATTTTTCTAAGTCCCAAAAATGAAAAATCAACTGAAAAATTTAATTTTCATAATAAATAAAGAAAAGTTGAAAGAAAAATGAAAAATCAACTGAAAAATTAAATTTTCATAATAAATAAAGAAAAGTTGAAAGAAAAATTTCGATATTTTTTTCAAAGTCAGAAATAGTCAGAAATAGTCAGAAATATAAAAAAATCAATTGGAAAAAATATAGTCCCGCTAGAATGCCATTTGCTGTTTGTGTGTTTAAAAGGTATATTATGAGAAGTGTAAAAATGAACAATTCCATAGAAGGTCAGATTATATGAGAAAAAAAATCGAAAATTTTTTTAAGTCCCAAAAATGAAGAATCAACTGAAAAATTTAATTTTCATAATAAATAAAGAAAAGTTGAAAGAAAAATGAAAAATCAACTGAAAAATTAAATTTTCATAATAAATAAAGAAAAGTTGAAAGAAAAATTTCGATATTTTTTTCAAAGTCAGAAATAGTCAGAAATATAAAAAAATCAATTGGAAAAAATATAGTCCCGCTAGAATGCCATTTGCTGTTTGTGTGTTTAAAAGGTATATTATGAGAAGTGTAAAAATGAACAATTCCATAGAAGGTCAGATTATATGAGAAAAAAAATCGAAAATTTTTCTAAGTCCCAAAAATGAAAAATCAACTGAAAAATTTAATTTTCATAATAAATAAAGAAAAGTTGAAAGAAAAATGAAAAATCAACTGAAAAATTAAATTTTCATAATAAATAAAGAAAAGTTGAAAGAAAAATGAAAAATCAACTGAAAAATTAAATTTTCATAATAAATAAAGAAAAGTTGAAAGAAAAATTTCGATATTTTTTTCAAAGTCAGAAATATAAAAAAATCAATTTTTTTGATTTTTAAGTGAAATGCATTTGAAATAGAAACTTCTCAATGAAACTGAGGTGTATGTGAAAAATTTTTTTTCTTGAAAATTTCGAAAATTTTTCTAAGTCCCAAAAATGAAAAATCAACTGAAAAATTAAATTTTCATAATAAATAAAGAAAAGTTGAAAGAAAAATGAAAAATCAACTGAAAAATTAAATTTTCATAATAAATAAAGAAAAGTTGAAAGAAAAATTTCGATATTTTTTTCAAAGTCAGAAATATAAAAAAATCAATTTTTTTGATTTTTAAGTGAAATGCATTTGAAATAGAAACTTCTCAATGAAACTGAGGTGTATGTGAAAAATTTTTTTTCTTGAAAATTTCGAAAATTTTTCTAAGTCCCAAAAATGAAGAATCAACTGAAAAATTTAATTTTCATAATAAATAAAGAAAAGTTGAAAGAAAAATGAAAAATCAACTGAAAAATTAAATTTTCATAATAAATAAAGAAAAGTTGAAAGAAAAATGAAAAATCAACTGAAAAATTAAATTTTCATAATAAATAAAGAAAAGTTGAAAGAAAAATTTCGATATTTTTTTCAAAGTCAGAAATATAAAAAAATCAATTTTTTTGATTTTTAAGTGAAATGCATTTGAAATAGAAACTTCTCAATGAAACTGAGGTGTATGTGAAAAATTTTTTTTCTTGAAAATTTCGAAAATTTTTCTAAGTCCCAAAAATGAAAAATCAACTGAAAAATTTAATTTTCATAATAAATAAAGAAAAGTTGAAAGAAAAATGAAAAATCAACTGAAAAATTAAATATTCATAATAAATAAAGAAAAGTTGAAAGAAAAATTTCGATATTTTTTTCAAAGTCAGAAATAGTCAGAAATAGTCAGAAATATAAAAAAATCAATTGGAAAAAATATAGTCCCGCTAGAATGCCATTTGCTGTTTGTGTGTTTAAAAGGTATATTATGAGAAGTGTAAAAATGAACAATTCCATAGAAGGTCAGATTATATGAGAAAAAAAATCGAAAATTTTTCTAAGTCCCAAAAATGAAGAATCAACTGAAAAATTTAATTTTCATAATAAATAAAGAAAAGTTGAAAGAAAAATGAAAAATCAACTGAAAAATTAAATTTTCATAATAAATAAAGAAAAGTTGAAAGAAAAATTTCGATATTTTTTTCAAAGTCAGAAATAGTCAGAAATATAAAAAAATCAATTGGAAAAAATATAGTCCCGCTAGAATGCCATTTGCTGTTTGTGTGTTTAAAAGGTATATTATGAGAAGTGTAAAAATGAACAATTCCATAGAAGGTCAGATTATATGAGAAAAAAAATCGAAAATTTTTCTAAGTCCCAAAAATGAAAAATCAACTGAAAAATTTAATTTTCATAATAAATAAAGAAAAGTTGAAAGAAAAATGAAAAATCAACTGAAAAATTAAATTTTCATAATAAATAAAGAAAAGTTGAAAGAAAAATGAAAAATCAACTGAAAAATTAAATTTTCATAATAAATAAAGAAAAGTTGAAAGAAAAATTTCGATATTTTTTTCAAAGTCAGAAATATAAAAAAATCAATTTTTTTGATTTTTAAGTGAAATGCATTTGAAATAGAAACTTCTCAATGAAACTGAGGTGTATGTGAAAAATTTTTTTTCTTGAAAATTTCGAAAATTTTTCTAAGTCCCAAAAATGAAAAATCAACTGAAAAATTTAATTTTCATAATAAATAAAGAAAAGTTGAAAGAAAAATGAAAAATCAACTGAAAAATTAAATTTTCATAATAAATAAAGAAAAGTTGAAAGAAAAATTTCGATATTTTTTTCAAAGTCAGAAATAGTCAGAAATAGTCAGAAATATAAAAAAATCAATTGGAAAAAATATAGTCCCGCTAGAATGCCATTTGCTGTTTGTGTGTTTAAAAGGTATATTATGAGAAGTGTAAAAATGAACAATTCCATAGAAGGTCAGATTATATGAGAAAAAAAATCGAAAATTTTTCTAAGTCCCAAAAATGAAGAATCAACTGAAAAATTTAATTTTCATAATAAATAAAGAAAAGTTGAAAGAAAAATGAAAAATCAACTGAAAAATTAAATTTTCATAATAAATAAAGAAAAGTTGAAAGAAAAATTTCGATATTTTTTTCAAAGTCAGAAATAGTCAGAAATATAAAAAAATCAATTGGAAAAAATATAGTCCCGCTAGAATGCCATTTGCTGTTTGTGTGTTTAAAAGGTATATTATGAGAAGTGTAAAAATGAACAATTCCATAGAAGGTCAGATTATATGAGAAAAAAAATCGAAAATTTTTCTAAGTCCCAAAAATGAAAAATCAACTGAAAAATTTAATTTTCATAATAAATAAAGAAAAGTTGAAAGAAAAATGAAAAATCAACTGAAAAATTAAATTTTCATAATAAATAAAGAAAAGTTGAAAGAAAAATGAAAAATCAACTGAAAAATTAAATTTTCATAATAAATAAAGAAAAGTTGAAAGAAAAATTTCGATATTTTTTTCAAAGTCAGAAATATAAAAAAATCAATTTTTTTGATTTTTAAGTGAAATGCATTTGAAATAGAAACTTCTCAATGAAACTGAGGTGTATGTGAAAAATTTTTTTTCTTGAAAATTTCGAAAATTTTTCTAAGTCCCAAAAATGAAAAATCAACTGAAAAATTTAATTTTCATAATAAATAAAGAAAAGTTGAAAGAAAAATGAAAAATCAACTGAAAAATTAAATTTTCATAATAAATAAAGAAAAGTTGAAAGAAAAATGAAAAATCAACTGAAAAATTAAATTTTCATAATAAATAAAGAAAAGTTGAAAGAAAAATTTCGATATTTTTTTCAAAGTCAGAAATATAAAAAAATCAATTTTTTTGATTTTTAAGTGAAATGCATTTGAAATAGAAACTTCTCAATGAAACTGAGGTGTATGTGAAAAATTTTTTTTCTTGAAAATTTCGAAAATTTTTCTAAGTCCCAAAAATGAAAAATCAACTGAAAAATTTAATTTTCATAATAAATAAAGAAAAGTTGAAAGAAAAATGAAAAATCAACTGAAAAATTAAATTTTCATAATAAATAAAGAAAAGTTGAAAGAAAAATTTCGATATTTTTTTCAAAGTCAGAAATATAAAAAAATCAATTTTTTTGATTTTTAAGTGAAATGCATTTGAAATAGAAACTTCTCAATGAAACTGAGGTGTATGTGAAAAATTTTTTTTCTTGAAAATTTCGAAAATTTTTCTAAGTCCCAAAAATGAAGAATCAACTGAAAAATTTAATTTTCATAATAAATAAAGAAAAGTTGAAAGAAAAATGAAAAATCAACTGAAAAATTAAATTTTCATAATAAATAAAGAAAAGTTGAAAGAAAAATGAAAAATCAACTGAAAAATTAAATTTTCATAATAAATAAAGAAAAGTTGAAAGAAAAATTTCGATATTTTTTTCAAAGTCAGAAATATAAAAAAATCAATTTTTTTGATTTTTAAGTGAAATGCATTTGAAATAGAAACTTCTCAATGAAACTGAGGTGTATGTGAAAAATTTTTTTTCTTGAAAATTTCGAAAATTTTTCTAAGTCCCAAAAATGAAAAATCAACTGAAAAATTTAATTTTCATAATAAATAAAGAAAAGTTGAAAGAAAAATGAAAAATCAACTGAAAAATTAAATTTTCATAATAAATAAAGAAAAGTTGAAAGAAAAATTTCGATATTTTTTTCAAAGTCAGAAATAGTCAGAAATAGTCAGAAATATAAAAAAATCAATTGGAAAAAATATAGTCCCGCTAGAATGCCATTTGCTGTTTGTGTGTTTAAAAGGTATATTATGAGAAGTGTAAAAATGAACAATTCCATAGAAGGTCAGATTATATGAGAAAAAAAATCGAAAATTTTTCTAAGTCCCAAAAATGAAGAATCAACTGAAAAATTTAATTTTCATAATAAATAAAGAAAAGTTGAAAGAAAAATGAAAAATCAACTGAAAAATTAAATTTTCATAATAAATAAAGAAAAGTTGAAAGAAAAATTTCGATATTTTTTTCAAAGTCAGAAATAGTCAGAAATAGTCAGAAATATAAAAAAATCAATTGGAAAAAATATAGTCCCGCTAGAATGCCATTTGCTGTTTGTGTGTTTAAAAGGTATATTATGAGAAGTGTAAAAATGAACAATTCCATAGAAGGTCAGATTATATGAGAAAAAAAATCGAAAATTTTTCTAAGTCCCAAAAATGAAAAATCAACTGAAAAATTTAATTTTCATAATAAATAAAGAAAAGTTGAAAGAAAAATGAAAAATCAACTGAAAAATTAAATTTTCATAATAAATAAAGAAAAGTTGAAAGAAAAATGAAAAATCAACTGAAAAATTAAATTTTCATAATAAATAAAGAAAAGTTGAAAGAAAAATTTCGATATTTTTTTCAAAGTCAGAAATATAAAAAAATCAATTTTTTTGATTTTTAAGTGAAATGCATTTGAAATAGAAACTTCTCAATGAAACTGAGGTGTATGTGAAAAATTTTTTTTCTTGAAAATTTCGAAAATTTTTCTAAGTCCCAAAAATGAAAAATCAACTGAAAAATTTAATTTTCATAATAAATAAAGAAAAGTTGAAAGAAAAATGAAAAATCAACTGAAAAATTAAATTTTCATAATAAATAAAGAAAAGTTGAAAGAAAAATTTCGATATTTTTTTCAAAGTCAGAAATATAAAAAAATCAATTTTTTTGATTTTTAAGTGAAATGCATTTGAAATAGAAACTTCTCAATGAAACTGAGGTGTATGTGAAAAATTTTTTTTCTTGAAAATTTCGAAAATTTTTCTAAGTCCCAAAAATGAAGAATCAACTGAAAAATTTAATTTTCATAATAAATAAAGAAAAGTTGAAAGAAAAATGAAAAATCAACTGAAAAATTAAATTTTCATAATAAATAAAGAAAAGTTGAAAGAAAAATGAAAAATCAACTGAAAAATTAAATTTTCATAATAAATAAAGAAAAGTTGAAAGAAAAATTTCGATATTTTTTTCAAAGTCAGAAATATAAAAAAATCAATTTTTTTGATTTTTAAGTGAAATGCATTTGAAATAGAAACTTCTCAATGAAACTGAGGTGTATGTGAAAAATTTTTTTTCTTGAAAATTTCGAAAATTTTTCTAAGTCCCAAAAATGAAAAATCAACTGAAAAATTTAATTTTCATAATAAATAAAGAAAAGTTGAAAGAAAAATGAAAAATCAACTGAAAAATTAAATTTTCATAATAAATAAAGAAAAGTTGAAAGAAAAATTTCGATATTTTTTTCAAAGTCAGAAATAGTCAGAAATAGTCAGAAATATAAAAAAATCAATTGGAAAAAATATAGTCCCGCTAGAATGCCATTTGCTGTTTGTGTGTTTAAAAGGTATATTATGAGAAGTGTAAAAATGAACAATTCCATAGAAGGTCAGATTATATGAGAAAAAAAATCGAAAATTTTTCTAAGTCCCAAAAATGAAGAATCAACTGAAAAATTTAATTTTCATAATAAATAAAGAAAAGTTGAAAGAAAAATGAAAAATCAACTGAAAAATTAAATTTTCATAATAAATAAAGAAAAGTTGAAAGAAAAATTTCGATATTTTTTTCAAAGTCAGAAATAGTCAGAAATATAAAAAAATCAATTGGAAAAAATATAGTCCCGCTAGAATGCCATTTGCTGTTTGTGTGTTTAAAAGGTATATTATGAGAAGTGTAAAAATGAACAATTCCATAGAAGGTCAGATTATATGAGAAAAAAAATCGAAAATTTTTCTAAGTCCCAAAAATGAAAAATCAACTGAAAAATTTAATTTTCATAATAAATAAAGAAAAGTTGAAAGAAAAATGAAAAATCAACTGAAAAATTAAATTTTCATAATAAATAAAGAAAAGTTGAAAGAAAAATGAAAAATCAACTGAAAAATTAAATTTTCATAATAAATAAAGAAAAGTTGAAAGAAAAATTTCGATATTTTTTTCAAAGTCAGAAATATAAAAAAATCAATTTTTTTGATTTTTAAGTGAAATGCATTTGAAATAGAAACTTCTCAATGAAACTGAGGTGTATGTGAAAAATTTTTTTTCTTGAAAATTTCGAAAATTTTTCTAAGTCCCAAAAATGAAAAATCAACTGAAAAATTTAATTTTCATAATAAATAAAGAAAAGTTGAAAGAAAAATGAAAAATCAACTGAAAAATTAAATTTTCATAATAAATAAAGAAAAGTTGAAAGAAAAATTTCGATATTTTTTTCAAAGTCAGAAATAGTCAGAAATAGTCAGAAATATAAAAAAATCAATTGGAAAAAATATAGTCCCGCTAGAATGCCATTTGCTGTTTGTGTGTTTAAAAGGTATATTATGAGAAGTGTAAAAATGAACAATTCCATAGAAGGTCAGATTATATGAGAAAAAAAATCGAAAATTTTTCTAAGTCCCAAAAATGAAGAATCAACTGAAAAATTTAATTTTCATAATAAATAAAGAAAAGTTGAAAGAAAAATGAAAAATCAACTGAAAAATTAAATTTTCATAATAAATAAAGAAAAGTTGAAAGAAAAATTTCGATATTTTTTTCAAAGTCAGAAATAGTCAGAAATATAAAAAAATCAATTGGAAAAAATATAGTCCCGCTAGAATGCCATTTGCTGTTTGTGTGTTTAAAAGGTATATTATGAGAAGTGTAAAAATGAACAATTCCATAGAAGGTCAGATTATATGAGAAAAAAAATCGAAAATTTTTCTAAGTCCCAAAAATGAAAAATCAACTGAAAAATTTAATTTTCATAATAAATAAAGAAAAGTTGAAAGAAAAATGAAAAATCAACTGAAAAATTAAATTTTCATAATAAATAAAGAAAAGTTGAAAGAAAAATGAAAAATCAACTGAAAAATTAAATTTTCATAATAAATAAAGAAAAGTTGAAAGAAAAATTTCGATATTTTTTTCAAAGTCAGAAATATAAAAAAATCAATTTTTTTGATTTTTAAGTGAAATGCATTTGAAATAGAAACTTCTCAATGAAACTGAGGTGTATGTGAAAAATTTTTTTTCTTGAAAATTTCGAAAATTTTTCTAAGTCCCAAAAATGAAAAATCAACTGAAAAATTTAATTTTCATAATAAATAAAGAAAAGTTGAAAGAAAAATGAAAAATCAACTGAAAAATTAAATTTTCATAATAAATAAAGAAAAGTTGAAAGAAAAATTTCGATATTTTTTTCAAAGTCAGAAATAGTCAGAAATAGTCAGAAATATAAAAAAATCAATTGGAAAAAATATAGTCCCGCTAGAATGCCATTTGCTGTTTGTGTGTTTAAAAGGTATATTATGAGAAGTGTAAAAATGAACAATTCCATAGAAGGTCAGATTATATGAGAAAAAAAATCGAAAATTTTTCTAAATCCCAAAAATGAAGAATCAACTGAAAAATTTAATTTTCATAATAAATAAAGAAAAGTTGAAAGAAAAATGAAAAATCAACTGAAAAATTAAATTTTCATAATAAATAAAGAAAAGTTGAAAGAAAAATGAAAAATCAACTGAAAAATTAAATTTTCATAATAAATAAAGAAAAGTTGAAAGAAAAATTTCGATATTTTTTTCAAAGTCAGAAATATAAAAAAATCAATTTTTTTGATTTTTAAGTGAAATGCATTTGAAATAGAAACTTCTCAATGAAACTGAGGTGTATGTGAAAAATTTTTTTTCTTGAAAATTTCGAAAATTTTTCTAAGTCCCAAAAATGAAAAATCAACTGAAAAATTTAATTTTCATAATAAATAAAGAAAAGTTGAAAGAAAAATGAAAAATCAACTGAAAAATTAAATTTTCATAATAAATAAAGAAAAGTTGAAAGAAAAATTTCGATATTTTTTTCAAAGTCAGAAATAGTCAGAAATAGTCAGAAATATAAAAAAATCAATTGGAAAAAATATAGTCCCGCTAGAATGCCATTTGCTGTTTGTGTGTTTAAAAGGTATATTATGAGAAGTGTAAAAATGAACAATTCCATAGAAGGTCAGATTATATGAGAAAAAAAATCGAAAATTTTTCTAAGTCCCAAAAATGAAAAATCAACTGAAAAATTTAATTTTCATAATAAATAAAGAAAAGTTGAAAGAAAAATGAAAAATCAACTGAAAAATTAAATTTTCATAATAAATAAAGAAAAGTTGAAAGAAAAATGAAAAATCAACTGAAAAATTAAATTTTCATAATAAATAAAGAAAAGTTGAAAGAAAAATTTCGATATTTTTTTCAAAGTCAGAAATATAAAAAAATCAATTTTTTTGATTTTTAAGTGAAATGCATTTGAAATAGAAACTTCTCAATGAAACTGAGGTGTATGTGAAAAATTTTTTTTCTTGAAAATTTCGAAAATTTTTCTAAGTCCCAAAAATGAAAAATCAACTGAAAAATTTAATTTTCATAATAAATAAAGAAAAGTTGAAAGAAAAATGAAAAATCAACTGAAAAATTAAATTTTCATAATAAATAAAGAAAAGTTGAAAGAAAAATTTCGATATTTTTTTCAAAGTCAGAAATAGTCAGAAATAGTCAGAAATATAAAAAAATCAATTGGAAAAAATATAGTCCCGCTAGAATGCCATTTGCTGTTTGTGTGTTTAAAAGGTATATTATGAGAAGTGTAAAAATGAACAATTCCATAGAAGGTCAGATTATATGAGAAAAAAAATCGAAAATTTTTCTAAGTCCCAAAAATGAAGAATCAACTGAAAAATTTAATTTTCATAATAAATAAAGAAAAGTTGAAAGAAAAATGAAAAATCAACTGAAAAATTAAATTTTCATAATAAATAAAGAAAAGTTGAAAGAAAAATTTCGATATTTTTTTCAAAGTCAGAAATAGTCAGAAATATAAAAAAATCAATTGGAAAAAATATAGTCCCGCTAGAATGCCATTTGCTGTTTGTGTGTTTAAAAGGTATATTATGAGAAGTGTAAAAATGAACAATTCCATAGAAGGTCAGATTATATGAGAAAAAAAATCGAAAATTTTTCTAAGTCCCAAAAATGAAAAATCAACTGAAAAATTTAATTTTCATAATAAATAAAGAAAAGTTGAAAGAAAAATGAAAAATCAACTGAAAAATTAAATTTTCATAATAAATAAAGAAAAGTTGAAAGAAAAATGAAAAATCAACTGAAAAATTAAATTTTCATAATAAATAAAGAAAAGTTGAAAGAAAAATTTCGATATTTTTTTCAAAGTCAGAAATATAAAAAAATCAATTTTTTTGATTTTTAAGTGAAATGCATTTGAAATAGAAACTTCTCAATGAAACTGAGGTGTATGTGAAAAATTTTTTTTCTTGAAAATTTCGAAAATTTTTCTAAGTCCCAAAAATGAAAAATCAACTGAAAAATTTAATTTTCATAATAAATAAAGAAAAGTTGAAAGAAAAATGAAAAATCAACTGAAAAATTAAATTTTCATAATAAATAAAGAAAAGTTGAAAGAAAAATTTCGATATTTTTTTCAAAGTCAGAAATAGTCAGAAATAGTCAGAAATATAAAAAAATCAATTGGAAAAAATATAGTCCCGCTAGAATGCCATTTGCTGTTTGTGTGTTTAAAAGGTATATTATGAGAAGTGTAAAAATGAACAATTCCATAGAAGGTCAGATTATATGAGAAAAAAAATCGAAAATTTTTCTAAGTCCCAAAAATGAAGAATCAACTGAAAAATTTAATTTTCATAATAAATAAAGAAAGTTGAAAGAAAAATGAAAAATCAACTGAAAAATTAAATTTTCATAATAAATAAAGAAAAGTTGAAAGAAAAATTTCGATATTTTTTTCAAAGTCAGAAATAGTCAGAAATATAAAAAAATCAATTGGAAAAAATATAGTCCCGCTAGAATGCCATTTGCTGTTTGTGTGTTTAAAAGGTATATTATGAGAAGTGTAAAAATGAACAATTCCATAGAAGGTCAGATTATATGAGAAAAAAAATCGAAAATTTTTCTAAGTCCCAAAAATGAAAAATCAACTGAAAAATTTAATTTTCATAATAAATAAAGAAAAGTTGAAAGAAAAATGAAAAATCAACTGAAAAATTAAATTTTCATAATAAATAAAGAAAAGTTGAAAGAAAAATGAAAAATCAACTGAAAAATTAAATTTTCATAATAAATAAAGGAAAAGTTGAAAGAAAAATTTCGATATTTTTTTCAAAGTCAGAAATATAAAAAAATCAATTTTTTTGATTTTTAAGTGAAATGCATTTGAAATAGAAACTTCTCAATGAAACTGAGGTGTATGTGAAAAATTTTTTTTCTTGAAAATTTCGAAAATTTTTCTAAGTCCCAAAAATGAAAAATCAACTGAAAAATTTAATTTTCATAATAAATAAAGAAAAGTTGAAAGAAAAATGAAAAATCAACTGAAAAATTAAATTTTCATAATAAATAAAGAAAAGTTGAAAGAAAAATTTCGATATTTTTTTCAAAGTCAGAAATAGTCAGAAATAGTCAGAAATATAAAAAAATCAATTGGAAAAAATATAGTCCCGCTAGAATGCCATTTGCTGTTTGTGTGTTTAAAAGGTATATTATGAGAAGTGTAAAAATGAACAATTCCATAGAAGGTCAGATTATATGAGAAAAAAAATCGAAAATTTTTCTAAGTCCCAAAAATGAAGAATCAACTGAAAAATTTAATTTTCATAATAAATAAAGAAAAGTTGAAAGAAAAATGAAAAATCAACTGAAAAATTAAATTTTCATAATAAATAAAGAAAAGTTGAAAGAAAAATGAAAAATCAACTGAAAAATTAAATTTTCATAATAAATAAAGAAAAGTTGAAAGAAAAATTTCGATATTTTTTTCAAAGTCAGAAATATAAAAAAATCAATTTTTTTGATTTTTAAGTGAAATGCATTTGAAATAGAAACTTCTCAATGAAACTGAGGTGTATGTGAAAAATTTTTTTTCTTGAAAATTTCGAAAATTTTTCTAAGTCCCAAAAATGAAAAATCAACTGAAAAATTTAATTTTCATAATAAATAAAGAAAAGTTGAAAGAAAAATGAAAAATCAACTGAAAAATTAAATTTTCATAATAAATAAAGAAAAGTTGAAAGAAAAATTTCGATATTTTTTTCAAAGTCAGAAATAGTCAGAAATAGTCAGAAATATAAAAAAATCAATTGGAAAAAATATAGTCCCGCTAGAATGCCATTTGCTGTTTGTGTGTTTAAAAGGTATATTATGAGAAGTGTAAAAATGAACAATTCCATAGAAGGTCAGATTATATGAGAAAAAAAATCGAAAATTTTTCTAAGTCCCAAAAATGAAAAATCAACTGAAAAATTTAATTTTCATAATAAATAAAGAAAAGTTGAAAGAAAAATGAAAAATCAACTGAAAAATTAAATTTTCATAATAAATAAAGAAAAGTTGAAAGAAAAATGAAAAATCAACTGAAAAATTAAATTTTCATAATAAATAAAGAAAAGTTGAAAGAAAAATTTCGATATTTTTTTCAAAGTCAGAAATATAAAAAAATCAATTTTTTTGATTTTTAAGTGAAATGCATTTGAAATAGAAACTTCTCAATGAAACTGAGGTGTATGTGAAAAATTTTTTTTCTTGAAAATTTCGAAAATTTTTCTAAGTCCCAAAAATGAAAAATCAACTGAAAAATTTAATTTTCATAATAAATAAAGAAAAGTTGAAAGAAAAATGAAAAATCAACTGAAAAATTAAATTTTCATAATAAATAAAGAAAAGTTGAAAGAAAAATTTCGATATTTTTTTCAAAGTCAGAAATAGTCAGAAATAGTCAGAAATATAAAAAAATCAATTGGAAAAAATATAGTCCCGCTAGAATGCCATTTGCTGTTTGTGTGTTTAAAAGGTATATTATGAGAAGTGTAAAAATGAACAATTCCATAGAAGGTCAGATTATATGAGAAAAAAATCGAAAATTTTTCTAAGTCCCAAAAATGAAGAATCAACTGAAAAATTTAATTTTCATAATAAATAAAGAAAAGTTGAAAGAAAAATGAAAAATCAACTGAAAAATTAAATTTTCATAATAAATAAAGAAAAGTTGAAAGAAAAATGAAAAATCAACTGAAAAATTAAATTTTCATAATAAATAAAGAAAAGTTGAAAGAAAAATTTCGATATTTTTTTCAAAGTCAGAAATATAAAAAAATCAATTTTTTTGATTTTTAAGTGAAATGCATTTGAAATAGAAACTTCTCAATGAAACTGAGGTGTATGTGAAAAATTTTTTTTCTTGAAAATTTCGAAAATTTTTCTAAGTCCCAAAAATGAAAAATCAACTGAAAAATTTAATTTTCATAATAAATAAAGAAAAGTTGAAAGAAAAATGAAAAATCAACTGAAAAATTAAATTTTCATAATAAATAAAGAAAAGTTGAAAGAAAAATTTCGATATTTTTTTCAAAGTCAGAAATAGTCAGAAATAGTCAGAAATATAAAAAAATCAATTGGAAAAAATATAGTCCCGCTAGAATGCCATTTGCTGTTTGTGTGTTTAAAAGGTATATTATGAGAAGTGTAAAAATGAACAATTCCATAGAAGGTCAGATTATATGAGAAAAAAAATCGAAAATTTTTCTAGGTCCCAAAAATGAAAAATCAACTGAAAAATTTAATTTTCATAATAAATAAAGAAAAGTTGAAAGAAAAATGAAAAATCAACTGAAAAATTAAATTTTCATAATAAATAAAGAAAAGTTGAAAGAAAAATGAAAAATCAACTGAAAAATTAAATTTTCATAATAAATAAAGAAAAGTTGAAAGAAAAATTTCGATATTTTTTTCAAAGTCAGAAATATAAAAAAATCAATTTTTTTGATTTTTAAGTGAAATGCATTTGAAATAGAAACTTCTCAATGAAACTGAGGTGTATGTGAAAAATTTTTTTTCTTGAAAATTTCGAAAATTTTTCTAAGTCCCAAAAATGAAAAATCAACTGAAAAATTTAATTTTCATAATAAATAAAGAAAAGTTGAAAGAAAAATGAAAAATCAACTGAAAAATTAAATTTTCATAATAAATAAAGAAAAGTTGAAAGAAAAATTTCGATATTTTTTTCAAAGTCAGAAATAGTCAGAAATAGTCAGAAATATAAAAAAATCAATTGGAAAAAATATAGTCCCGCTAGAATGCCATTTGCTGTTTGTGTGTTTAAAAGGTATATTATGAGAAGTGTAAAAATGAACAATTCCATAGAAGGTCAGATTATATGAGAAAAAAAATCGAAAATTTTTCTAAGTCCCAAAAATGAAGAATCAACTGAAAAATTTAATTTTCATAATAAATAAAGAAAAGTTGAAAGAAAAATGAAAAATCAACTGAAAAATTAAATTTTCATAATAAATAAAGAAAAGTTGAAAGAAAAATTTCGATATTTTTTTCAAAGTCAGAAATAGTCAGAAATATAAAAAAATCAATTGGAAAAAATATATATATGATTTTTAAGTGGAATTCATTTGAAATAGAGACTTCTCAATGAAACTGAGGTGTATGTCAAAAATTTTTTTTCTTGAAAATTTCGAAAATTTTTCTAAGTCCCGCTAGAATGCCATTTGCTGTTTGTGTGTTTAAAAGGTATATTATGAGAAGTGTAAAAATGAACAATTCCATAGAAGGTCAGATTATATGAGAAAAAAAATCGAAAATTTTTCTAAGTCCCAAAAATGAAAAATCAACTGAAAAATTTAATTTTCATAATAAATAAAGAAAAGTTGAAAGAAAAATGAAAAATCAACTGAAAAATTAAATTTTCATAATAAATAAAGAAAAGTTGAAAGAAAAATGAAAAATCAACTGAAAAATTAAATTTTCATAATAAATAAAGAAAAGTTGAAAGAAAAATTTCGATATTTTTTTCAAAGTCAGAAATATAAAAAAATCAATTTTTTTGATTTTTAAGTGAAATGCATTTGAAATAGAAACTTCTCAATGAAACTGAGGTGTATGTGAAAAATTTTTTTTCTTGAAAATTTCGAAAATTTTTCTAAGTCCCAAAAATGAAAAATCAACTGAAAAATTTAATTTTCATAATAAATAAAGAAAAGTTGAAAGAAAAATGAAAAATCAACTGAAAAATTAAATTTTCATAATAAATAAAGAAAAGTTGAAAGAAAAATGAAAAATCAACTGAAAAATTAAATTTTCATAATAAATAAAGAAAAGTTGAAAGAAAAATTTCGATATTTTTTTCAAAGTCAGAAATATAAAAAAATCAATTTTTTTGATTTTTAAGTGAAATGCATTTGAAATAGAAACTTCTCAATGAAACTGAGGTGTATGTGAAAAATTTTTTTTCTTGAAAATTTCGAAAATTTTTCTAAGTCCCAAAAATGAAAAATCAACTGAAAAATTTAATTTTCATAATAAATAAAGAAAAGTTGAAAGAAAAATGAAAAATCAACTGAAAAATTAAATTTTCATAATAAATAAAGAAAAGTTGAAAGAAAAATTTCGATATTTTTTTCAAAGTCAGAAATAGTCAGAAATATAAAAAAATCAATTGGAAAAAATATAGTCCCGCTAGAATGCCATTTGCTGTTTGTGTGTTTAAAAGGTATATTATGAGAAGTGTAAAAATGAACAATTCCATAGACGGTCAGATTATATGAGAAAAAAAATCGAAAATTTTTCTAAGTCCCAAAAATGAAGAATCAACTGAAAAATTTAATTTTCATAATAAATAAAGAAAAGTTGAAAGAAAAATGAAAAATCAACTGAAAAATTAAATTTTCATAATAAATAAAGAAAAGTTGAAAGAAAAATTTCGATATTTTTTTCAAAGTCAGAAATAGTCAGAAATATAAAAAAATCAATTGGAAAAAATATAGTCCCGCTAGAATGCCATTTGCTGTTTGTGTGTTTAAAAGGTATATTATGAGAAGTGTAAAAATGAACAATTCCATAGAAGGTCAGATTATATGAGAAAAAAAATCGAAAATTTTTCTAAGTCCCAAAAATGAAAAATCAACTGAAAAATTTAATTTTCATAATAAATAAAGAAAAGTTGAAAGAAAAATGAAAAATCAACTGAAAAATTAAATTTTCATAATAAATAAAGAAAAGTTGAAAGAAAAATGAAAAATCAACTGAAAAATTAAATTTTCATAATAAATAAAGAAAAGTTGAAAGAAAAATTTCGATATTTTTTTCAAAGTCAGAAATAGTCAGAAATATAAAAAAATCAATTGGAAAAAATATATATATGATTTTTAAGTGGAATTCATTTGAAATAGAGACTTCTCAATGAAACTGAGGTGTATGTCAAAAATTTTTTTTCTTGAAAATTTCGAAAATTTTTCTAAGTCCCGCTAGAATGCCATTTGCTGTTTGTGTGTTTAAAAGGTATATTATGAGAAGTGTAAAAATGAACAATTCCATAGAAGGTCAGATTATATGAGAAAAAAAATCGAAAATTTTTCTAAGTCCCAAAAATGAAAAATCAACTGAAAAATTTAATTTTCATAATAAATAAAGAAAAGTTGAAAGAAAAATGAAAAATCAACTGAAAAATTAAATTTTCATAATAAATAAAGAAAAGTTGAAAGAAAAATGAAAAATCAACTGAAAAATTAAATTTTCATAATAAATAAAGAAAAGTTGAAAGAAAAATTTCGATATTTTTTTCAAAGTCAGAAATATAAAAAAATAAATTTTTTTGATTTTTAAGTGAAATGCATTTGAAATAGAAACTTCTCAATGAAACTGAGGTGTATGTGAAAAATTTTTTTTCTTGAAAATTTCGAAAATTTTTCTAAGTCCCAAAAATGAAAAATCAACTGAAAAATTTAATTTTCATAATAAATAAAGAAAAGTTGAAAGAAAAATGAAAAATCAACTGAAAAATTAAATTTTCATAATAAATAAAGAAAAGTTGAAAGAAAAATGAAAAATCAACTGAAAAATTAAATTTTCATAATAAATAAAGAAAAGTTGAAAGAAAAATTTCGATATTTTTTTCAAAGTCAGAAATATAAAAAAATCAATTTTTTTGATTTTTAAGTGAAATGCATTTGAAATAGAAACTTCTCAATGAAACTGAGGTGTATGTGAAAAATTTTTTTTCTTGAAAATTTCGAAAATTTTTCTAAGTCCCAAAAATGAAAAATCAACTGAAAAATTTAATTTTCATAATAAATAAAGAAAAGTTGAAAGAAAAATGAAAAATCAACTGAAAAATTAAATTTTCATAATAAATAAAGAAAAGTTGAAAGAAAAATTTCGATATTTTTTTCAAAGTCAGAAATAGTCAGAAATAGTCAGAAATATAAAAAAATCAATTGGAAAAAATATAGTCCCGCTAGAATGCCATTTGCTGTTTGTGTGTTTAAAAGGTATATTATGAGAAGTGTAAAAATGAACAATTCCATAGAAGGTCAGATTATATGAGAAAAAAATCGAAAATTTTTCTAAGTCCCAAAAATGAAGAATCAACTGAAAAATTTAATTTTCATAATAAATAAAGAAAAGTTGAAAGAAAAATGAAAAATCAACTGAAAAATTAAATTTTCATAATAAATAAAGAAAAGTTGAAAGAAAAATGAAAAATCAACTGAAAAATTAAATTTTCATAATAAATAAAGAAAAGTTGAAAGAAAAATTTCGATATTTTTTTCAAAGTCAGAAATATAAAAAAATCAATTTTTTTGATTTTTAAGTGAAATGCATTTGAAATAGAAACTTCTCAATGAAACTGAGGTGTATGTGAAAAATTTTTTTTCTTGAAAATTTCGAAAATTTTTCTAAGTCCCAAAAATGAAAAATCAACTGAAAAATTTAATTTTCATAATAAATAAAGAAAAGTTGAAAGAAAAATGAAAAATCAACTGAAAAATTAAATTTTCATAATAAATAAAGAAAAGTTGAAAGAAAAATTTCGATATTTTTTTCAAAGTCAGAAATAGTCAGAAATAGTCAGAAATATAAAAAAATCAATTGGAAAAAATATAGTCCCGCTAGAATGCCATTTGCTGTTTGTGTGTTTAAAAGGTATATTATGAGAAGTGTAAAAATGAACAATTCCATAGAAGGTCAGATTATATGAGAAAAAAAATCGAAAATTTTTCTAGGTCCCAAAAATGAAAAATCAACTGAAAAATTTAATTTTCATAATAAATAAAGAAAAGTTGAAAGAAAAATGAAAAATCAACTGAAAAATTAAATTTTCATAATAAATAAAGAAAAGTTGAAAGAAAAATGAAAAATCAACTGAAAAATTAAATTTTCATAATAAATAAAGAAAAGTTGAAAGAAAAATTTCGATATTTTTTTCAAAGTCAGAAATATAAAAAAATCAATTTTTTTGATTTTTAAGTGAAATGCATTTGAAATAGAAACTTCTCAATGAAACTGAGGTGTATGTGAAAAATTTTTTTTCTTGAAAATTTCGAAAATTTTTCTAAGTCCCAAAAATGAAAAATCAACTGAAAAATTTAATTTTCATAATAAATAAAGAAAAGTTGAAAGAAAAATGAAAAATCAACTGAAAAATTAAATTTTCATAATAAATAAAGAAAAGTTGAAAGAAAAATTTCGATATTTTTTTCAAAGTCAGAAATAGTCAGAAATAGTCAGAAATATAAAAAAATCAATTGGAAAAAATATAGTCCCGCTAGAATGCCATTTGCTGTTTGTGTGTTTAAAAGGTATATTATGAGAAGTGTAAAAATGAACAATTCCATAGAAGGTCAGATTATATGAGAAAAAAAATCGAAAATTTTTCTAAGTCCCAAAAATGAAGAATCAACTGAAAAATTTAATTTTCATAATAAATAAAGAAAAGTTGAAAGAAAAATGAAAAATCAACTGAAAAATTAAATTTTCATAATAAATAAAGAAAAGTTGAAAGAAAAATTTCGATATTTTTTTCAAAGTCAGAAATAGTCAGAAATATAAAAAAATCAATTGGAAAAAATATATATATGATTTTTAAGTGGAATTCATTTGAAATAGAGACTTCTCAATGAAACTGAGGTGTATGTCAAAAATTTTTTTTCTTGAAAATTTCGAAAATTTTTCTAAGTCCCGCTAGAATGCCATTTGCTGTTTGTGTGTTTAAAAGGTATATTATGAGAAGTGTAAAAATGAACAATTCCATAGAAGGTCAGATTATATGAGAAAAAAAATCGAAAATTTTTCTAAGTCCCAAAAATGAAAAATCAACTGAAAAATTTAATTTTCATAATAAATAAAGAAAAGTTGAAAGAAAAATGAAAAATCAACTGAAAAATTAAATTTTCATAATAAATAAAGAAAAGTTGAAAGAAAAATGAAAAATCAACTGAAAAATTAAATTTTCATAATAAATAAAGAAAAGTTGAAAGAAAAATTTCGATATTTTTTTCAAAGTCAGAAATATAAAAAAATCAATTTTTTTGATTTTTAAGTGAAATGCATTTGAAATAGAAACTTCTCAATGAAACTGAGGTGTATGTGAAAAATTTTTTTTCTTGAAAATTTCGAAAATTTTTCTAAGTCCCAAAAATGAAAAATCAACTGAAAAATTTAATTTTCATAATAAATAAAGAAAAGTTGAAAGAAAAATGAAAAATCAACTGAAAAATTAAATTTTCATAATAAATAAAGAAAAGTTGAAAGAAAAATGAAAAATCAACTGAAAAATTAAATTTTCATAATAAATAAAGAAAAGTTGAAAGAAAAATTTCGATATTTTTTTCAAAGTCAGAAATATAAAAAAATCAATTTTTTTGATTTTTAAGTGAAATGCATTTGAAATAGAAACTTCTCAATGAAACTGAGGTGTATGTGAAAAATTTTTTTTCTTGAAAATTTCGAAAATTTTTCTAAGTCCCAAAAATGAAAAATCAACTGAAAAATTTAATTTTCATAATAAATAAAGAAAAGTTGAAAGAAAAATGAAAAATCAACTGAAAAATTAAATTTTCATAATAAATAAAGAAAAGTTGAAAGAAAAATTTCGATATTTTTTTCAAAGTCAGAAATAGTCAGAAATAGTCAGAAATATAAAAAAATCAATTGGAAAAAATATAGTCCCGCTAGAATGCCATTTGCTGTTTGTGTGTTTAAAAGGTATATTATGAGAAGTGTAAAAATGAACAATTCCATAGAAGGTCAGATTATATGAGAAAAAAAATCGAAAATTTTTCTAAGTCCCAAAAATGAAAAATCAACTGAAAAATTTAATTTTCATAATAAATAAAGAAAAGTTGAAAGAAAAATGAAAAATCAACTGAAAAATTAAATTTTCATAATAAATAAAGAAAAGTTGAAAGAAAAATGAAAAATCAACTGAAAAATTAAATTTTCATAATAAATAAAGAAAAGTTGAAAGAAAAATTTCGATATTTTTTTCAAAGTCAGAAATATAAAAAAATCAATTTTTTTGATTTTTAAGTGAAATGCATTTGAAATAGAAACTTCTCAATGAAACTGAGGTGTATGTGAAAAATTTTTTTTCTTGAAAATTTCGAAAATTTTTCTAAGTCCCAAAAATGAAAAATCAACTGAAAAATTTAATTTTCATAATAAATAAAGAAAAGTTGAAAGAAAAATGAAAAATCAACTGAAAAATTAAATTTTCATAATAAATAAAGAAAAGTTGAAAGAAAAATTTCGATATTTTTTTCAAAGTCAGAAATAGTCAGAAATAGTCAGAAATATAAAAAAATCAATTGGAAAAAATATAGTCCCGCTAGAATGCCATTTGCTGTTTGTGTGTTTAAAAGGTATATTATGAGAAGTGTAAAAATGAACAATTCCATAGAAGGTCAGATTATATGAGAAAAAAAATCGAAAATTTTTCTAAGTCCCAAAAATGAAGAATCAACTGAAAAATTTAATTTTCATAATAAATAAAGAAAAGTTGAAAGAAAAATGAAAAATCAACTGAAAAATTAAATTTTCATAATAAATAAAGAAAAGTTGAAAGAAAAATGAAAAATCAACTGAAAAATTAAATTTTCATAATAAATAAAGAAAAGTTGAAAGAAAAATTTCGATATTTTTTTCAAAGTCAGAAATATAAAAAAATCAATTTTTTTGATTTTTAAGTGAAATGCATTTGAAATAGAAACTTCTCAATGAAACTGAGGTGTATGTGAAAAATTTTTTTTCTTGAAAATTTCGAAAATTTTTCTAAGTCCCAAAAATGAAAAATCAACTGAAAAATTTAATTTTCATAATAAATAAAGAAAAGTTGAAAGAAAAATGAAAAATCAACTGAAAAATTAAATTTTCATAATAAATAAAGAAAAGTTGAAAGAAAAATTTCGATATTTTTTTCAAAGTCAGAAATAGTCAGAAATAGTCAGAAATATAAAAAAATCAATTGGAAAAAATATAGTCCCGCTAGAATGCCATTTGCTGTTTGTGTGTTTAAAAGGTATATTATGAGAAGTGTAAAAATGAACAATTCCATAGAAGGTCAGATTATATGAGAAAAAAAATCGAAAATTTTTCTAAGTCCCAAAAATGAAGAATCAACTGAAAAATTTAATTTTCATAATAAATAAAGAAAAGTTGAAAGAAAAATGAAAAATCAACTGAAAAATTAAATTTTCATAATAAATAAAGAAAAGTTGAAAGAAAAATTTCGATATTTTTTTCAAAGTCAGAAATAGTCAGAAATAGTCAGAAATATAAAAAAATCAATTGGAAAAAATATAGTCCCGTTAGAATGCCATTTGCTGTTTGTGTGTTTAAAAGGTATATTATGAGAAGTGTAAAAATGAACAATTCCATAGAAGGTCAGATTATATGAGAAAAAAAATCGAAAATTTTTCTAAGTCCCAAAAATGAAGAATCAACTGAAAAATTTAATTTTCATAATAAATAAAGAAAAGTTGAAAGAAAAATGAAAAATCAACTGAAAAATTAAATTTTCATAATAAATAAAGAAAAGTTGAAAGAAAAATTTCGATATTTTTTTCAAAGTCAGAAATAGTCAGAAATATAAAAAAATCAATTGGAAAAAATATATATATGATTTTTAAGTGGAATTCATTTGAAATAGAGACTTCTCAATGAAACTGAGGTGTATGTCAAAAATTTTTTTTCTTGAAAATTTCGAAAATTTTTCTAAGTCCCGCTAGAATGCCATTTGCTGTTTGTGTGTTTAAAAGGTATATTATGAGAAGTGTAAAAATGAACAATTCCATAGAAGGTCAGATTATATGAGAAAAAAAATCGAAAATTTTTCTAAGTCCCAAAAATGAAAAATCAACTGAAAAATTTAATTTTCATAATAAATAAAGAAAAGTTGAAAGAAAAATGAAAAATCAACTGAAAAATTAAATTTTCATAATAAATAAAGAAAAGTTGAAAGAAAAATGAAAAATCAACTGAAAAATTAAATTTTCATAATAAATAAAGAAAAGTTGAAAGAAAAATTTCGATATTTTTTTCAAAGTCAGAAATATAAAAAAATCAATTTTTTTGATTTTTAAGTGAAATGCATTTGAAATAGAAACTTCTCAATGAAACTGAGGTGTATGTGAAAAATTTTTTTTCTTGAAAATTTCGAAAATTTTTCTAAGTCCCAAAAATGAAAAATCAACTGAAAAATTAAATTTTCATAATAAATAAAGAAAAGTTGAAAGAAAAATGAAAAATCAACTGAAAAATTAAATTTTCATAATAAATAAAGAAAAGTTGAAAGAAAAATTTCGATATTTTTTTCAAAGTCAGAAATAGTCAGAAATAGTCAGAAATATAAAAAAATCAATTGGAAAAAATATAGTCCCGCTAGAATGCCATTTGCTGTTTGTGTGTTTAAAAGGTATATTATGAGAAGTGTAAAAATGAACAATTCCATAGAAGGTCAGATTATATGAGAAAAAAAATCGAAAATTTTTCTAAGTCCCAAAAATGAAAAATCAACTGAAAAATTTAATTTTCATAATAAATAAAGAAAAGTTGAAAGAAAAATGAAAAATCAACTGAAAAATTAAATTTTCATAATAAATAAAGAAAAGTTGAAAGAAAAATGAAAAATCAACTGAAAAATTAAATTTTCATAATAAATAAAGAAAAGTTGAAAGAAAAATTTCGATATTTTTTTCAAAGTCAGAAATATAAAAAAATCAATTTTTTTGATTTTTAAGTGAAATGCATTTGAAATAGAAACTTCTCAATGAAACTGAGGTGTATGTGAAAAATTTTTTTTCTTGAAAATTTCGAAAATTTTTCTAAGTCCCAAAAATGAAAAATCAACTGAAAAATTTAATTTTCATAATAAATAAAGAAAAGTTGAAAGAAAAATGAAAAATCAACTGAAAAATTAAATTTTCATAATAAATAAAGAAAAGTTGAAAGAAAAATTTCGATATTTTTTTCAAAGTCAGAAATAGTCAGAAATATAAAAAAATCAATTGGAAAAAATATAGTCCCGCTAGAATGCCATTTGCTGTTTGTGTGTTTAAAAGGTATATTATGAGAAGTGTAAAAATGAACAATTCCATAGAAGGTCAGATTATATGAGAAAAAAAATCGAAAATTTTTCTAAGTCCCAAAAATGAAAAATCAACTGAAAAATTTAATTTTCATAATAAATAAAGAAAAGTTGAAAGAAAAATGAAAAATCAACTGAAAAATTAAATTTTCATAATAAATAAAGAAAAGTTGAAAGAAAAATGAAAAATCAACTGAAAAATTAAATTTTCATAATAAATAAAGAAAAGTTGAAAGAAAAATTTCGATATTTTTTTCAAAGTCAGAAATATAAAAAAATCAATTTTTTTGATTTTTAAGTGAAATGCATTTGAAATAGAAACTTCTCAATGAAACTGAGGTGTATGTGAAAAATTTTTTTTCTTGAAAATTTCGAAAATTTTTCTAAGTCCCAAAAATGAAAAATCAACTGAAAAATTTAATTTTCATAATAAATAAAGAAAAGTTGAAAGAAAAATGAAAAATCAACTGAAAAATTAAATTTTCATAATAAATAAAGAAAAGTTGAAAGAAAAATTTCGATATTTTTTTCAAAGTCAGAAATAGTCAGAAATAGTCAGAAATATAAAAAAATCAATTGGAAAAAATATAGTCCCGCTAGAATGCCATTTGCTGTTTGTGTGTTTAAAAGGTATATTATGAGAAGTGTAAAAATGAACAATTCCATAGAAGGTCAGATTATATGAGAAAAAAATCGAAAATTTTTCTAAGTCCCAAAAATGAAGAATCAACTGAAAAATTTAATTTTCATAATAAATAAAGAAAAGTTGAAAGAAAAATGAAAAATCAACTGAAAAATTAAATTTTCATAATAAATAAAGAAAAGTTGAAAGAAAAATGAAAAATCAACTGAAAAATTAAATTTTCATAATAAATAAAGAAAAGTTGAAAGAAAAATTTCGATATTTTTTTCAAAGTCAGAAATATAAAAAAATCAATTTTTTTGATTTTTAAGTGAAATGCATTTGAAATAGAAACTTCTCAATGAAACTGAGGTGTATGTGAAAAATTTTTTTTCTTGAAAATTTCGAAAATTTTTCTAAGTCCCAAAAATGAAAAATCAACTGAAAAATTTAATTTTCATAATAAATAAAGAAAAGTTGAAAGAAAAATGAAAAATCAACTGAAAAATTAAATTTTCATAATAAATAAAGAAAAGTTGAAAGAAAAATTTCGATATTTTTTTCAAAGTCAGAAATAGTCAGAAATAGTCAGAAATATAAAAAAATCAATTGGAAAAAATATAGTCCCGCTAGAATGCCATTTGCTGTTTGTGTGTTTAAAAGGTATATTATGAGAAGTGTAAAAATGAACAATTCCATAGAAGGTCAGATTATATGAGAAAAAAAATCGAAAATTTTTCTAGGTCCCAAAAATGAAAAATCAACTGAAAAATTTAATTTTCATAATAAATAAAGAAAAGTTGAAAGAAAAATGAAAAATCAACTGAAAAATTAAATTTTCATAATAAATAAAGAAAAGTTGAAAGAAAAATGAAAAATCAACTGAAAAATTAAATTTTCATAATAAATAAAGAAAAGTTGAAAGAAAAATTTCGATATTTTTTTCAAAGTCAGAAATATAAAAAAATCAATTTTTTTGATTTTTAAGTGAAATGCATTTGAAATAGAAACTTCTCAATGAAACTGAGGTGTATGTGAAAAATTTTTTTTCTTGAAAATTTCGAAAATTTTTCTAAGTCCCAAAAATGAAAAATCAACTGAAAAATTTAATTTTCATAATAAATAAAGAAAAGTTGAAAGAAAAATGAAAAATCAACTGAAAAATTAAATTTTCATAATAAATAAAGAAAAGTTGAAAGAAAAATTTCGATATTTTTTTCAAAGTCAGAAATAGTCAGAAATAGTCAGAAATATAAAAAAATCAATTGGAAAAAATATAGTCCCGCTAGAATGCCATTTGCTGTTTGTGTGTTTAAAAGGTATATTATGAGAAGTGTAAAAATGAACAATTCCATAGAAGGTCAGATTATATGAGAAAAAAAATCGAAAATTTTTCTAAGTCCCAAAAATGAAGAATCAACTGAAAAATTTAATTTTCATAATAAATAAAGAAAAGTTGAAAGAAAAATGAAAAATCAACTGAAAAATTAAATTTTCATAATAAATAAAGAAAAGTTGAAAGAAAAATTTCGATATTTTTTTCAAAGTCAGAAATAGTCAGAAATATAAAAAAATCAATTGGAAAAAATATATATATGATTTTTAAGTGGAATTCATTTGAAATAGAGACTTCTCAATGAAACTGAGGTGTATGTCAAAAATTTTTTTTCTTGAAAATTTCGAAAATTTTTCTAAGTCCCGCTAGAATGCCATTTGCTGTTTGTGTGTTTAAAAGGTATATTATGAGAAGTGTAAAAATGAACAATTCCATAGAAGGTCAGATTATATGAGAAAAAAAATCGAAAATTTTTCTAAGTCCCAAAAATGAAAAATCAACTGAAAAATTTAATTTTCATAATAAATAAAGAAAAGTTGAAAGAAAAATGAAAAATCAACTGAAAAATTAAATTTTCATAATAAATAAAGAAAAGTTGAAAGAAAAATGAAAAATCAACTGAAAAATTAAATTTTCATAATAAATAAAGAAAAGTTGAAAGAAAAATTTCGATATTTTTTTCAAAGTCAGAAATATAAAAAAATCAATTTTTTTGATTTTTAAGTGAAATGCATTTGAAATAGAAACTTCTCAATGAAACTGAGGTGTATGTGAAAAATTTTTTTTCTTGAAAATTTCGAAAATTTTTCTAAGTCCCAAAAATGAAAAATCAACTGAAAAATTTAATTTTCATAATAAATAAAGAAAAGTTGAAAGAAAAATGAAAAATCAACTGAAAAATTAAATTTTCATAATAAATAAAGAAAAGTTGAAAGAAAAATGAAAAATCAACTGAAAAATTAAATTTTCATAATAAATAAAGAAAAGTTGAAAGAAAAATTTCGATATTTTTTTCAAAGTCAGAAATATAAAAAAATCAATTTTTTTGATTTTTAAGTGAAATGCATTTGAAATAGAAACTTCTCAATGAAACTGAGGTGTATGTGAAAAATTTTTTTTCTTGAAAATTTCGAAAATTTTTCTAAGTCCCAAAAATGAAAAATCAACTGAAAAATTTAATTTTCATAATAAATAAAGAAAAGTTGAAAGAAAAATGAAAAATCAACTGAAAAATTAAATTTTCATAATAAATAAAGAAAAGTTGAAAGAAAAATTTCGATATTTTTTTCAAAGTCAGAAATAGTCAGAAATATAAAAAAATCAATTGGAAAAAATATAGTCCCGCTAGAATGCCATTTGCTGTTTGTGTGTTTAAAAGGTATATTATGAGAAGTGTAAAAATGAACAATTCCATAGAAGGTCAGATTATATGAGAAAAAAAATCGAAAATTTTTCTAAGTCCCAAAAATGAAGAATCAACTGAAAAATTTAATTTTCATAATAAATAAAGAAAAGTTGAAAGAAAAATGAAAAATCAACTGAAAAATTAAATTTTCATAATAAATAAAGAAAAGTTGAAAGAAAAATTTCGATATTTTTTTCAAAGTCAGAAATAGTCAGAAATATAAAAAAATCAATTGGAAAAAATATAGTCCCGCTAGAATGCCATTTGCTGTTTGTGTGTTTAAAAGGTATATTATGAGAAGTGTAAAAATGAACAATTCCATAGAAGGTCAGATTATATGAGAAAAAAAATCGAAAATTTTTCTAAGTCCCAAAAATGAAAAATCAACTGAAAAATTTAATTTTCATAATAAATAAAGAAAAGTTGAAAGAAAAATGAAAAATCAACTGAAAAATTAAATTTTCATAATAAATAAAGAAAAGTTGAAAGAAAAATGAAAAATCAACTGAAAAATTAAATTTTCATAATAAATAAAGAAAAGTTGAAAGAAAAATTTCGATATTTTTTTCAAAGTCAGAAATAGTCAGAAATATAAAAAAATCAATTGGAAAAAATATATATATGATTTTTAAGTGGAATTCATTTGAAATAGAGACTTCTCAATGAAACTGAGGTGTATGTCAAAAATTTTTTTTCTTGAAAATTTCGAAAATTTTTCTAAGTCCCGCTAGAATGCCATTTGCTGTTTGTGTGTTTAAAAGGTATATTATGAGAAGTGTAAAAATGAACAATTCCATAGAAGGTCAGATTATATGAGAAAAAAAATCGAAAATTTTTCTAAGTCCCAAAAATGAAAAATCAACTGAAAAATTTAATTTTCATAATAAATAAAGAAAAGTTGAAAGAAAAATGAAAAATCAACTGAAAAATTAAATTTTCATAATAAATAAAGAAAAGTTGAAAGAAAAATGAAAAATCAACTGAAAAATTAAATTTTCATAATAAATAAAGAAAAGTTGAAAGAAAAATTTCGATATTTTTTTCAAAGTCAGAAATATAAAAAAATAAATTTTTTTGATTTTTAAGTGAAATGCATTTGAAATAGAAACTTCTCAATGAAACTGAGGTGTATGTGAAAAATTTTTTTTCTTGAAAATTTCGAAAATTTTTCTAAGTCCCAAAAATGAAAAATCAACTGAAAAATTTAATTTTCATAATAAATAAAGAAAAGTTGAAAGAAAAATGAAAAATCAACTGAAAAATTAAATTTTCATAATAAATAAAGAAAAGTTGAAAGAAAAATGAAAAATCAACTGAAAAATTAAATTTTCATAATAAATAAAGAAAAGTTGAAAGAAAAATTTCGATATTTTTTTCAAAGTCAGAAATATAAAAAAATCAATTTTTTTGATTTTTAAGTGAAATGCATTTGAAATAGAAACTTCTCAATGAAACTGAGGTGTATGTGAAAAATTTTTTTTCTTGAAAATTTCGAAAATTTTTCTAAGTCCCAAAAATGAAAAATCAACTGAAAAATTTAATTTTCATAATAAATAAAGAAAAGTTGAAAGAAAAATGAAAAATCAACTGAAAAATTAAATTTTCATAATAAATAAAGAAAAGTTGAAAGAAAAATTTCGATATTTTTTTCAAAGTCAGAAATAGTCAGAAATAGTCAGAAATATAAAAAAATCAATTGGAAAAAATATAGTCCCGCTAGAATGCCATTTGCTGTTTGTGTGTTTAAAAGGTATATTATGAGAAGTGTAAAAATGAACAATTCCATAGAAGGTCAGATTATATGAGAAAAAAATCGAAAATTTTTCTAAGTCCCAAAAATGAAGAATCAACTGAAAAATTTAATTTTCATAATAAATAAAGAAAAGTTGAAAGAAAAATGAAAAATCAACTGAAAAATTAAATTTTCATAATAAATAAAGAAAAGTTGAAAGAAAAATGAAAAATCAACTGAAAAATTAAATTTTCATAATAAATAAAGAAAAGTTGAAAGAAAAATTTCGATATTTTTTTCAAAGTCAGAAATATAAAAAAATCAATTTTTTTGATTTTTAAGTGAAATGCATTTGAAATAGAAACTTCTCAATGAAACTGAGGTGTATGTGAAAAATTTTTTTTCTTGAAAATTTCGAAAATTTTTCTAAGTCCCAAAAATGAAAAATCAACTGAAAAATTTAATTTTCATAATAAATAAAGAAAAGTTGAAAGAAAAATGAAAAATCAACTGAAAAATTAAATTTTCATAATAAATAAAGAAAAGTTGAAAGAAAAAT
This sequence comes from Volucella zonaria, assembly GCA_963966105.1. NCBI lineage: Eukaryota > Metazoa > Arthropoda > Insecta > Diptera > Syrphidae > Volucella > Volucella zonaria. Next base: position 94,774 of record CAWYQB010000663.1, on the reverse strand, counting down.
TTCGATATTTTTTTCAAAGTCAGAAATAGTCAGAAATAGTCAGAAATATAAAAAAATCAATTGGAAAAAATATAGTCCCGCTAGAATGCCATTTGCTGTTTGTGTGTTTAAAAGGTATATTATGAGAAGTGTAAAAATGAACAATTCCATAGAAGGTCAGATTATATGAGAAAAAAAATCGAAAATTTTTCTAAGTCCCAAAAATGAAGAATCAACTGAAAAATTTAATTTTCATAATAAATAAAGAAAAGTTGAAAGAAAAATGAAAAATCAACTGAAAAATTAAATTTTCATAATAAATAAAGAAAAGTTGAAAGAAAAATTTCGATATTTTTTTCAAAGTCAGAAATAGTCAGAAATATAAAAAAATCAATTGGAAAAAATATATATATGATTTTTAAGTGGAATTCATTTGAAATAGAGACTTCTCAATGAAACTGAGGTGTATGTCAAAAATTTTTTTTCTTGAAAATTTCGAAAATTTTTCTAAGTCCCGCTAGAATGCCATTTGCTGTTTGTGTGTTTAAAAGGTATATTATGAGAAGTGTAAAAATGAACAATTCCATAGAAGGTCAGATTATATGAGAAAAAAAATCGAAAATTTTTCTAAGTCCCAAAAATGAAAAATCAACTGAAAAATTTAATTTTCATAATAAATAAAGAAAAGTTGAAAGAAAAATGAAAAATCAACTGAAAAATTAAATTTTCATAATAAATAAAGAAAAGTTGAAAGAAAAATGAAAAATCAACTGAAAAATTAAATTTTCATAATAAATAAAGAAAAGTTGAAAGAAAAATTTCGATATTTTTTTCAAAGTCAGAAATATAAAAAAATCAATTTTTTTGATTTTTAAGTGAAATGCATTTGAAATAGAAACTTCTCAATGAAACTGAGGTGTATGTGAAAAATTTTTTTTCTTGAAAATTTCGAAAATTTTTCTAAGTCCCAAAAATGAAAAATCAACTGAAAAATTTAATTTTCATAATAAATAAAGAAAAGTTGAAAGAAAAATGAAAAATCAACTGAAAAATTAAATTTTCATAATAAATAAAGAAAAGTTGAAAGAAAAATGAAAAATCAACTGAAAAATTAAATTTTCATAATAAATAAAGAAAAGTTGAAAGAAAAATTTCGATATTTTTTTCAAAGTCAGAAATATAAAAAAATCAATTTTTTTGATTTTTAAGTGAAATGCATTTGAAATAGAAACTTCTCAATGAAACTGAGGTGTATGTGAAAAATTTTTTTTCTTGAAAATTTCGAAAATTTTTCTAAGTCCCAAAAATGAAAAATCAACTGAAAAATTTAATTTTCATAATAAATAAAGAAAAGTTGAAAGAAAAATGAAAAATCAACTGAAAAATTAAATTTTCATAATAAATAAAGAAAAGTTGAAAGAAAAATTTCGATATTTTTTTCAAAGTCAGAAATAGTCAGAAATATAAAAAAATCAATTGGAAAAAATATAGTCCCGCTAGAATGCCATTTGCTGTTTGTGTGTTTAAAAGGTATATTATGAGAAGTGTAAAAATGAACAATTCCATAGAAGGTCAGATTATATGAGAAAAAAAATCGAAAATTTTTCTAAGTCCCAAAAATGAAGAATCAACTGAAAAATTTAATTTTCATAATAAATAAAGAAAAGTTGAAAGAAAAATGAAAAATCAACTGAAAAATTAAATTTTCATAATAAATAAAGAAAAGTTGAAAGAAAAATTTCGATATTTTTTTCAAAGTCAGAAATAGTCAGAAATATAAAAAAATCAATTGGAAAAAATATAGTCCCGCTAGAATGCCATTTGCTGTTTGTGTGTTTAAAAGGTATATTATGAGAAGTGTAAAAATGAACAATTCCATAGAAGGTCAGATTATATGAGAAAAAAAATCGAAAATTTTTCTAAGTCCCAAAAATGAAAAATCAACTGAAAAATTTAATTTTCATAATAAATAAAGAAAAGTTGAAAGAAAAATGAAAAATCAACTGAAAAATTAAATTTTCATAATAAATAAAGAAAAGTTGAAAGAAAAATGAAAAATCAACTGAAAAATTAAATTTTCATAATAAATAAAGAAAAGTTGAAAGAAAAATTTCGATATTTTTTTCAAAGTCAGAAATAGTCAGAAATATAAAAAAATCAATTGGAAAAAATATATATATGATTTTTAAGTGGAATTCATTTGAAATAGAGACTTCTCAATGAAACTGAGGTGTATGTCAAAAATTTTTTTTCTTGAAAATTTCGAAAATTTTTCTAAGTCCCGCTAGAATGCCATTTGCTGTTTGTGTGTTTAAAAGGTATATTATGAGAAGTGTAAAAATGAACAATTCCATAGAAGGTCAGATTATATGAGAAAAAAAATCGAAAATTTTTCTAAGTCCCAAAAATGAAAAATCAACTGAAAAATTTAATTTTCATAATAAATAAAGAAAAGTTGAAAGAAAAATGAAAAATCAACTGAAAAATTAAATTTTCATAATAAATAAAGAAAAGTTGAAAGAAAAATGAAAAATCAACTGAAAAATTAAATTTTCATAATAAATAAAGAAAAGTTGAAAGAAAAATTTCGATATTTTTTTCAAAGTCAGAAATATAAAAAAATAAATTTTTTTGATTTTTAAGTGAAATGCATTTGAAATAGAAACTTCTCAATGAAACTGAGGTGTATGTGAAAAATTTTTTTTCTTGAAAATTTCGAAAATTTTTCTAAGTCCCAAAAATGAAAAATCAACTGAAAAATTTAATTTTCATAATAAATAAAGAAAAGTTGAAAGAAAAATGAAAAATCAACTGAAAAATTAAATTTTCATAATAAATAAAGAAAAGTTGAAAGAAAAATGAAAAATCAACTGAAAAATTAAATTTTCATAATAAATAAAGAAAAGTTGAAAGAAAAATTTCGATATTTTTTTCAAAGTCAGAAATATAAAAAAATCAATTTTTTTGATTTTTAAGTGAAATGCATTTGAAATAGAAACTTCTCAATGAAACTGAGGTGTATGTGAAAAATTTTTTTTCTTGAAAATTTCGAAAATTTTTCTAAGTCCCAAAAATGAAAAATCAACTGAAAAATTTAATTTTCATAATAAATAAAGAAAAGTTGAAAGAAAAATGAAAAATCAACTGAAAAATTAAATTTTCATAATAAATAAAGAAAAGTTGAAAGAAAAATTTCGATATTTTTTTCAAAGTCAGAAATAGTCAGAAATAGTCAGAAATATAAAAAAATCAATTGGAAAAAATATAGTCCCGCTAGAATGCCATTTGCTGTTTGTGTGTTTAAAAGGTATATTATGAGAAGTGTAAAAATGAACAATTCCATAGAAGGTCAGATTATATGAGAAAAAAATCGAAAATTTTTCTAAGTCCCAAAAATGAAGAATCAACTGAAAAATTTAATTTTCATAATAAATAAAGAAAAGTTGAAAGAAAAATGAAAAATCAACTGAAAAATTAAATTTTCATAATAAATAAAGAAAAGTTGAAAGAAAAATGAAAAATCAACTGAAAAATTAAATTTTCATAATAAATAAAGAAAAGTTGAAAGAAAAATTTCGATATTTTTTTCAAAGTCAGAAATATAAAAAAATCAATTTTTTTGATTTTTAAGTGAAATGCATTTGAAATAGAAACTTCTCAATGAAACTGAGGTGTATGTGAAAAATTTTTTTTCTTGAAAATTTCGAAAATTTTTCTAAGTCCCAAAAATGAAAAATCAACTGAAAAATTTAATTTTCATAATAAATAAAGAAAAGTTGAAAGAAAAATGAAAAATCAACTGAAAAATTAAATTTTCATAATAAATAAAGAAAAGTTGAAAGAAAAATTTCGATATTTTTTTCAAAGTCAGAAATAGTCAGAAATAGTCAGAAATATAAAAAAATCAATTGGAAAAAATATAGTCCCGCTAGAATGCCATTTGCTGTTTGTGTGTTTAAAAGGTATATTATGAGAAGTGTAAAAATGAACAATTCCATAGAAGGTCAGATTATATGAGAAAAAAAATCGAAAATTTTTCTAGGTCCCAAAAATGAAAAATCAACTGAAAAATTTAATTTTCATAATAAATAAAGAAAAGTTGAAAGAAAAATGAAAAATCAACTGAAAAATTAAATTTTCATAATAAATAAAGAAAAGTTGAAAGAAAAATGAAAAATCAACTGAAAAATTAAATTTTCATAATAAATAAAGAAAAGTTGAAAGAAAAATTTCGATATTTTTTTCAAAGTCAGAAATATAAAAAAATCAATTTTTTTGATTTTTAAGTGAAATGCATTTGAAATAGAAACTTCTCAATGAAACTGAGGTGTATGTGAAAAATTTTTTTTCTTGAAAATTTCGAAAATTTTTCTAAGTCCCAAAAATGAAAAATCAACTGAAAAATTTAATTTTCATAATAAATAAAGAAAAGTTGAAAGAAAAATGAAAAATCAACTGAAAAATTAAATTTTCATAATAAATAAAGAAAAGTTGAAAGAAAAATTTCGATATTTTTTTCAAAGTCAGAAATAGTCAGAAATAGTCAGAAATATAAAAAAATCAATTGGAAAAAATATAGTCCCGCTAGAATGCCATTTGCTGTTTGTGTGTTTAAAAGGTATATTATGAGAAGTGTAAAAATGAACAATTCCATAGAAGGTCAGATTATATGAGAAAAAAAATCGAAAATTTTTCTAAGTCCCAAAAATGAAGAATCAACTGAAAAATTTAATTTTCATAATAAATAAAGAAAAGTTGAAAGAAAAATGAAAAATCAACTGAAAAATTAAATTTTCATAATAAATAAAGAAAAGTTGAAAGAAAAATTTCGATATTTTTTTCAAAGTCAGAAATAGTCAGAAATATAAAAAAATCAATTGGAAAAAATATATATATGATTTTTAAGTGGAATTCATTTGAAATAGAGACTTCTCAATGAAACTGAGGTGTATGTCAAAAATTTTTTTTCTTGAAAATTTCGAAAATTTTTCTAAGTCCCGCTAGAATGCCATTTGCTGTTTGTGTGTTTAAAAGGTATATTATGAGAAGTGTAAAAATGAACAATTCCATAGAAGGTCAGATTATATGAGAAAAAAAATCGAAAATTTTTCTAAGTCCCAAAAATGAAAAATCAACTGAAAAATTTAATTTTCATAATAAATAAAGAAAAGTTGAAAGAAAAATGAAAAATCAACTGAAAAATTAAATTTTCATAATAAATAAAGAAAAGTTGAAAGAAAAATGAAAAATCAACTGAAAAATTAAATTTTCATAATAAATAAAGAAAAGTTGAAAGAAAAATTTCGATATTTTTTTCAAAGTCAGAAATATAAAAAAATCAATTTTTTTGATTTTTAAGTGAAATGCATTTGAAATAGAAACTTCTCAATGAAACTGAGGTGTATGTGAAAAATTTTTTTTCTTGAAAATTTCGAAAATTTTTCTAAGTCCCAAAAATGAAAAATCAACTGAAAAATTTAATTTTCATAATAAATAAAGAAAAGTTGAAAGAAAAATGAAAAATCAACTGAAAAATTAAATTTTCATAATAAATAAAGAAAAGTTGAAAGAAAAATGAAAAATCAACTGAAAAATTAAATTTTCATAATAAATAAAGAAAAGTTGAAAGAAAAATTTCGATATTTTTTTCAAAGTCAGAAATATAAAAAAATCAATTTTTTTGATTTTTAAGTGAAATGCATTTGAAATAGAAACTTCTCAATGAAACTGAGGTGTATGTGAAAAATTTTTTTTCTTGAAAATTTCGAAAATTTTTCTAAGTCCCAAAAATGAAAAATCAACTGAAAAATTTAATTTTCATAATAAATAAAGAAAAGTTGAAAGAAAAATGAAAAATCAACTGAAAAATTAAATTTTCATAATAAATAAAGAAAAGTTGAAAGAAAAATTTCGATATTTTTTTCAAAGTCAGAAATAGTCAGAAATAGTCAGAAATATAAAAAAATCAATTGGAAAAAATATAGTCCCGCTAGAATGCCATTTGCTGTTTGTGTGTTTAAAAGGTATATTATGAGAAGTGTAAAAATGAACAATTCCATAGAAGGTCAGATTATATGAGAAAAACAATCGAAAATTTTTCTAAGTCCCAAAAATGAAAAATCAACTGAAAAATTTAATTTTCATAATAAATAAAGAAAAGTTGAAAGAAAAATGAAAAATCAACTGAAAAATTAAATTTTCATAATAAATAAAGAAAAGTTGAAAGAAAAATGAAAAATCAACTGAAAAATTAAATTTTCATAATAAATAAAGAAAAGTTGAAAGAAAAATTTCGATATTTTTTTCAAAGTCAGAAATATAAAAAAATCAATTTTTTTGATTTTTAAGTGAAATGCATTTGAAATAGAAACTTCTCAATGAAACTGAGGTGTATGTGAAAAATTTTTTTTCTTGAAAATTTCGAAAATTTTTCTAAGTCCCAAAAATGAAAAATCAACTGAAAAATTTAATTTTCATAATAAATAAAGAAAAGTTGAAAGAAAAATGAAAAATCAACTGAAAAATTAAATTTTCATAATAAATAAAGAAAAGTTGAAAGAAAAATTTCGATATTTTTTTCAAAGTCAGAAATAGTCAGAAATAGTCAGAAATATAAAAAAATCAATTGGAAAAAATATAGTCCCGCTAGAATGCCATTTGCTGTTTGTGTGTTTAAAAGGTATATTATGAGAAGTGTAAAAATGAACAATTCCATAGAAGGTCAGATTATATGAGAAAAAAAATCGAAAATTTTTCTAAGTCCCAAAAATGAAGAATCAACTGAAAAATTTAATTTTCATAATAAATAAAGAAAAGTTGAAAGAAAAATGAAAAATCAACTGAAAAATTAAATTTTCATAATAAATAAAGAAAAGTTGAAAGAAAAATGAAAAATCAACTGAAAAATTAAATTTTCATAATAAATAAAGAAAAGTTGAAAGAAAAATTTCGATATTTTTTTCAAAGTCAGAAATATAAAAAAATCAATTTTTTTGATTTTTAAGTGAAATGCATTTGAAATAGAAACTTCTCAATGAAACTGAGGTGTATGTGAAAAATTTTTTTTCTTGAAAATTTCGAAAATTTTTCTAAGTCCCAAAAATGAAAAATCAACTGAAAAATTTAATTTTCATAATAAATAAAGAAAAGTTGAAAGAAAAATGAAAAATCAACTGAAAAATTAAATTTTCATAATAAATAAAGAAAAGTTGAAAGAAAAATTTCGATATTTTTTTCAAAGTCAGAAATAGTCAGAAATAGTCAGAAATATAAAAAAATCAATTGGAAAAAATATAGTCCCGCTAGAATGCCATTTGCTGTTTGTGTGTTTAAAAGGTATATTATGAGAAGTGTAAAAATGAACAATTCCATAGAAGGTCAGATTATATGAGAAAAAAAATCGAAAATTTTTCTAAGTCCCAAAAATGAAGAATCAACTGAAAAATTTAATTTTCATAATAAATAAAGAAAAGTTGAAAGAAAAATGAAAAATCAACTGAAAAATTAAATTTTCATAATAAATAAAGAAAAGTTGAAAGAAAAATTTCGATATTTTTTTCAAAGTCAGAAATAGTCAGAAATAGTCAGAAATATAAAAAAATCAATTGGAAAAAATATAGTCCCGTTAGAATGCCATTTGCTGTTTGTGTGTTTAAAAGGTATATTATGAGAAGTGTAAAAATGAACAATTCCATAGAAGGTCAGATTATATGAGAAAAAAAATCGAAAATTTTTCTAAGTCCCAAAAATGAAGAATCAACTGAAAAATTTAATTTTCATAATAAATAAAGAAAAGTTGAAAGAAAAATGAAAAATCAACTGAAAAATTAAATTTTCATAATAAATAAAGAAAAGTTGAAAGAAAAATTTCGATATTTTTTTCAAAGTCAGAAATAGTCAGAAATATAAAAAAATCAATTGGAAAAAATATATATATGATTTTTAAGTGGAATTCATTTGAAATAGAGACTTCTCAATGAAACTGAGGTGTATGTCAAAAATTTTTTTTCTTGAAAATTTCGAAAATTTTTCTAAGTCCCGCTAGAATGCCATTTGCTGTTTGTGTGTTTAAAAGGTATATTATGAGAAGTGTAAAAATGAACAATTCCATAGAAGGTCAGATTATATGAGAAAAAAAATCGAAAATTTTTCTAAGTCCCAAAAATGAAAAATCAACTGAAAAATTTAATTTTCATAATAAATAAAGAAAAGTTGAAAGAAAAATGAAAAATCAACTGAAAAATTAAATTTTCATAATAAATAAAGAAAAGTTGAAAGAAAAATGAAAAATCAACTGAAAAATTAAATTTTCATAATAAATAAAGAAAAGTTGAAAGAAAAATTTCGATATTTTTTTCAAAGTCAGAAATATAAAAAAATCAATTTTTTTGATTTTTAAGTGAAATGCATTTGAAATAGAAACTTCTCAATGAAACTGAGGTGTATGTGAAAAATTTTTTTTCTTGAAAATTTCGAAAATTTTTCTAAGTCCCAAAAATGAAAAATCAACTGAAAAATTTAATTTTCATAATAAATAAAGAAAAGTTGAAAGAAAAATGAAAAATCAACTGAAAAATTAAATTTTCATAATAAATAAAGAAAAGTTGAAAGAAAAATTTCGATATTTTTTTCAAAGTCAGAAATAGTCAGAAATAGTCAGAAATATAAAAAAATCAATTGGAAAAAATATAGTCCCGCTAGAATGCCATTTGCTGTTTGTGTGTTTAAAAGGTATATTATGAGAAGTGTAAAAATGAACAATTCCATAGAAGGTCAGATTATATGAGAAAAAAAATCGAAAATTTTTCTAAGTCCCAAAAATGAAGAATCAACTGAAAAATTTAATTTTCATAATAAATAAAGAAAAGTTGAAAGAAAAATGAAAAATCAACTGAAAAATTAAATTTTCATAATAAATAAAGAAAAGTTGAAAGAAAAATTTCGATATTTTTTTCAAAGTCAGAAATAGTCAGAAATATAAAAAAATCAATTGGAAAAAATATATATATGATTTTTAAGTGGAATTCATTTGAAATAGAGACTTCTCAATGAAACTGAGGTGTATGTCAAAAATTTTTTTTCTTGAAAATTTCGAAAATTTTTCTAAGTCCCGCTAGAATGCCATTTGCTGTTTGTGTGTTTAAAAGGTATATTATGAGAAGTGTAAAAATGAACAATTCCATAGAAGGTCAGATTATATGAGAAAAAAAATCGAAAATTTTTCTAAGTCCCAAAAATGAAAAATCAACTGAAAAATTTAATTTTCATAATAAATAAAGAAAAGTTGAAAGAAAAATGAAAAATCAACTGAAAAATTAAATTTTCATAATAAATAAAGAAAAGTTGAAAGAAAAATGAAAAATCAACTGAAAAATTAAATTTTCATAATAAATAAAGAAAAGTTGAAAGAAAAATTTCGATATTTTTTTCAAAGTCAGAAATATAAAAAAATCAATTTTTTTGATTTTTAAGTGAAATGCATTTGAAATAGAAACTTCTCAATGAAACTGAGGTGTATGTGAAAAATTTTTTTTCTTGAAAATTTCGAAAATTTTTCTAAGTCCCAAAAATGAAAAATCAACTGAAAAATTTAATTTTCATAATAAATAAAGAAAAGTTGAAAGAAAAATGAAAAATCAACTGAAAAATTAAATTTTCATAATAAATAAAGAAAAGTTGAAAGAAAAATTTCGATATTTTTTTCAAAGTCAGAAATAGTCAGAAATAGTCAGAAATATAAAAAAATCAATTGGAAAAAATATAGTCCCGCTAGAATGCCATTTGCTGTTTGTGTGTTTAAAAGGTATATTATGAGAAGTGTAAAAATGAACAATTCCATAGAAGGTCAGATTATATGAGAAAAAAAATCGAAAATTTTTCTAAGTCCCAAAAATGAAGAATCAACTGAAAAATTTAATTTTCATAATAAATAAAGAAAAGTTGAAAGAAAAATGAAAAATCAACTGAAAAATTAAATTTTCATAATAAATAAAGAAAAGTTGAAAGAAAAATTTCGATATTTTTTTCAAAGTCAGAAATAGTCAGAAATATAAAAAAATCAATTGGAAAAAATATATATATGATTTTTAAGTGGAATTCATTTGAAATAGAGACTTCTCAATGAAACTGAGGTGTATGTCAAAAATTTTTTTTCTTGAAAATTTCGAAAATTTTTCTAAGTCCCGCTAGAATGCCATTTGCTGTTTGTGTGTTTAAAAGGTATATTATGAGAAGTGTAAAAATGAACAATTCCATAGAAGGTCAGATTATATGAGAAAAAAAATCGAAAATTTTTCTAAGTCCCAAAAATGAAAAATCAACTGAAAAATTTAATTTTCATAATAAATAAAGAAAAGTTGAAAGAAAAATGAAAAATCAACTGAAAAATTAAATTTTCATAATAAATAAAGAAAAGTTGAAAGAAAAATGAAAAATCAACTGAAAAATTAAATTTTCATAATAAATAAAGAAAAGTTGAAAGAAAAATTTCGATATTTTTTTCAAAGTCAGAAATATAAAAAAATCAATTTTTTTGATTTTTAAGTGAAATGCATTTGAAATAGAAACTTCTCAATGAAACTGAGGTGTATGTGAAAAATTTTTTTTCTTGAAAATTTCGAAAATTTTTCTAAGTCCCAAAAATGAAAAATCAACTGAAAAATTTAATTTTCATAATAAATAAAGAAAAGTTGAAAGAAAAATGAAAAATCAACTGAAAAATTAAATTTTCATAATAAATAAAGAAAAGTTGAAAGAAAAATGAAAAATCAACTGAAAAATTAAATTTTCATAATAAATAAAGAAAAGTTGAAAGAAAAATTTCGATATTTTTTTCAAAGTCAGAAATATAAAAAAATCAATTTTTTTGATTTTTAAGTGAAATGCATTTGAAATAGAAACTTCTCAATGAAACTGAGGTGTATGTGAAAAATTTTTTTTCTTGAAAATTTCGAAAATTTTTCTAAGTCCCAAAAATGAAAAATCAACTGAAAAATTTAATTTTCATAATAAATAAAGAAAAGTTGAAAGAAAAATGAAAAATCAACTGAAAAATTAAATTTTCATAATAAATAAAGAAAAGTTGAAAGAAAAATTTCGATATTTTTTTCAAAGTCAGAAATAGTCAGAAATAGTCAGAAATATAAAAAAATCAATTGGAAAAAATATAGTCCCGCTAGAATGCCATTTGCTGTTTGTGTGTTTAAAAGGTATATTATGAGAAGTGTAAAAATGAACAATTCCATAGAAGGTCAGATTATATGAGAAAAAAAATCGAAAATTTTTCTAAGTCCCAAAAATGAAGAATCAACTGAAAAATTTAATTTTCATAATAAATAAAGAAAAGTTGAAAGAAAAATGAAAAATCAACTGAAAAATTAAATTTTCATAATAAATAAAGAAAAGTTGAAAGAAAAATTTCGATATTTTTTTCAAAGTCAGAAATAGTCAGAAATATAAAAAAATCAATTGGAAAAAATATATATATGATTTTTAAGTGGAATTCATTTGAAATAGAGACTTCTCAATGAAACTGAGGTGTATGTCAAAAATTTTTTTTCTTGAAAATTTCGAAAATTTTTCTAAGTCCCGCTAGAATGCCATTTGCTGTTTGTGTGTTTAAAAGGTATATTATGAGAAGTGTAAAAATGAACAATTCCATAGAAGGTCAGATTATATGAGAAAAAAAATCGAAAATTTTTCTAAGTCCCAAAAATGAAAAATCAACTGAAAAATTTAATTTTCATAATAAATAAAGAAAAGTTGAAAGAAAAATGAAAAATCAACTGAAAAATTAAATTTTCATAATAAATAAAGAAAAGTTGAAAGAAAAATGAAAAATCAACTGAAAAATTAAATTTTCATAATAAATAAAGAAAAGTTGAAAGAAAAATTTCGATATTTTTTTCAAAGTCAGAAATATAAAAAAATCAACTTTTTTGATTTTTAAGTGAAATGCATTTGAAATAGAAACTTCTCAATGAAACTGAGGTGTATGTGAAAAATTTTTTTTCTTGAAAATTTCGAAAATTTTTCTAAGTCCCAAAAATGAAAAATCAACTGAAAAATTTAATTTTCATAATAAATAAAGAAAAGTTGAAAGAAAAATGAAAAATCAACTGAAAAATTAAATTTTCATAATAAATAAAGAAAAGTTGAAAGAAAAATTTCGATATTTTTTTCAAAGTCAGAAATAGTCAGAAATAGTCAGAAATATAAAAAAATCAATTGGAAAAAATATAGTCCCGCTAGAATGCCATTTGCTGTTTGTGTGTTTAAAAGGTATATTATGAGAAGTGTAAAAATGAACAATTCCATAGAAGGTCAGATTATATGAGAAAAAAAATCGAAAATTTTTCTAAGTCCCAAAAATGAAAAATCAACTGAAAAATTTAATTTTCATAATAAATAAAGAAAAGTTGAAAGAAAAATGAAAAATCAACTGAAAAATTAAATTTTCATAATAAATAAAGAAAAGTTGAAAGAAAAATTTCGATATTTTTTTCAAAGTCAGAAATATAAAAAAATCAATTTTTTTGATTTTTAAGTGAAATGCATTTGAAATAGAAACTTCTCAATGAAACTGAGGTGTATGTGAAAAATTTTTTTTCTTGAAAATTTCGAAAATTTTTCTAAGTCCCAAAAATGAAAAATCAACTGAAAAATTTAATTTTCATAATAAATAAAGAAAAGTTGAAAGAAAAATGAAAAATCAACTGAAAAATTAAATTTTCATAATAAATAAAGAAAAGTTGAAAGAAAAATTTCGATATTTTTTTCAAAGTCAGAAATAGTCAGAAATAGTCAGAAATATAAAAAAATCAATTGGAAAAAATATAGTCCCGCTAGAATGCCATTTGCTGTTTGTGTGTTTAAAAGGTATATTATGAGAAGTGTAAAAATGAACAATTCCATAGAAGGTCAGATTATATGAGAAAAAAAATCGAAAATTTTTCTAAGTCCCAAAAATGAAAAATCAACTGAAAAATTTAATTTTCATAATAAATAAAGAAAAGTTGAAAGAAAAATGAAAAATCAACTGAAAAATTAAATTTTCATAATAAATAAAGAAAAGTTGAAAGAAAAATTTCGATATTTTTTTCAAAGTCAGAAATATAAAAAAATCAATTTTTTTGATTTTTAAGTGAAATGCATTTGAAATAGAAACTTCTCAATGAAACTGAGGTGTATGTGAAAAATTTTTTTTCTTGAAAATTTCGAAAATTTTTCTAAGTCCCAAAAATGAAAAATCAACTGAAAAATTTAATTTTCATAATAAATAAAGAAAAGTTGAAAGAAAAATGAAAAATCAACTGAAAAATTAAATTTTCATAATAAATAAAGAAAAGTTGAAAGAAAAATTTCGATATTTTTTTCAAAGTCAGAAATAGTCAGAAATAGTCAGAAATATAAAAAAATCAATTGGAAAAAATATAGTCCCGCTAGAATGCCATTTGCTGTTTGTGTGTTTAAAAGGTATATTATGAGAAGTGTAAAAATGAACAATTCCATAGAAGGTCAGATTATATGAGAAAAAAAATCGAAAATTTTTCTAAGTCCCAAAAATGAAGAATCAACTGAAAAATTTAATTTTCATAATAAATAAAGAAAAGTTGAAAGAAAAATGAAAAATCAACTGAAAAATTAAATTTTCATAATAAATAAAGAAAAGTTGAAAGAAAAATGAAAAATCAACTGAAAAATTAAATTTTCATAATAAATAAAGAAAAGTTGAAAGAAAAATTTCGATATTTTTTTCAAAGTCAGAAATATAAAAAAATCAATTTTTTTGATTTTTAAGTGAAATGCATTTGAAATAGAAACTTCTCAATGAAACTGAGGTGTATGTGAAAAATTTTTTTTCTTGAAAATTTCGAAAATTTTTCTAAGTCCCAAAAATGAAAAATCAACTGAAAAATTTAATTTTCATAATAAATAAAGAAAAGTTGAAAGAAAAATGAAAAATCAACTGAAAAATTAAATTTTCATAATAAATAAAGAAAAGTTGAAAGAAAAATTTCGATATTTTTTTCAAAGTCAGAAATAGTCAGAAATAGTCAGAAATATAAAAAAATCAATTGGAAAAAATATAGTCCCGCTAGAATGCCATTTGCTGTTTGTGTGTTTAAAAGGTATATTATGAGAAGTGTAAAAATGAACAATTCCATAGAAGGTCAGATTATATGAGAAAAAAAATCGAAAATTTTTCTAAGTCCCAAAAATGAAAAATCAACTGAAAAATTTAATTTTCATAATAAATAAAGAAAAGTTGAAAGAAAAATGAAAAATCAACTGAAAAATTAAATTTTCATAATAAATAAAGAAAAGTTGAAAGAAAAATGAAAAATCAACTGAAAAATTAAATTTTCATAATAAATAAAGAAAAGTTGAAAGAAAAATTTCGATATTTTTTTCAAAGTCAGAAATATAAAAAAATCAATTTTTTTGATTTTTAAGTGAAATGCATTTGAAATAGAAACTTCTCAATGAAACTGAGGTGTATGTGAAAAATTTTTTTTCTTGAAAATTTCGAAAATTTTTCTAAGTCCCAAAAATGAAAAATCAACTGAAAAATTTAATTTTCATAATAAATAAAGAAAAGTTGAAAGAAAAATGAAAAATCAACTGAAAAATTAAATTTTCATAATAAATAAAGAAAAGTTGAAAGAAAAATGAAAAATCAACTGAAAAATTAAATTTTCATAATAAATAAAGAAAAGTTGAAAGAAAAATTTCGATATTTTTTTCAAAGTCAGAAATAGTCAGAAATAGTCAGAAATATAAAAAAATCAATTGGAAAAAATATAGTCCCGCTAGAATGCCATTTGCTGTTTGTGTGTTTAAAAGGTATATTATGAGAAGTGTAAAAATGAACAATTCCATAGAAGGTCAGATTATATGAGAAAAAAAATCGAAAATTTTTCTAAGTCCCAAAAATGAAGAATCAACTGAAAAATTTAATTTTCATAATAAATAAAGAAAAGTTGAAAGAAAAATGAAAAATCAACTGAAAAATTAAATTTTCATAATAAATAAAGAAAAGTTGAAAGAAAAATGAAAAATCAACTGAAAAATTAAATTTTCATAATAAATAAAGAAAAGTTGAAAGAAAAATTTCGATATTTTTTTCAAAGTCAGAAATAGTCAGAAATAGTCAGAAATATAAAAAAATCAATTGGAAAAAATATAGTCCCGCTAGAATGCCATTTGCTGTTTGTGTGTTTAAAAGGTATATTATGAGAAGTGTAAAAATGAACAATTCCATAGAAGGTCAGATTATATGAGAAAAAAAATCGAAAATTTTTCTAAGTCCCAAAAATGAAAAATCAACTGAAAAATTTAATTTTCATAATAAATAAAGAAAAGTTGAAAGAAAAATGAAAAATCAACTGAAAAATTAAATTTTCATAATAAATAAAGAAAAGTTGAAAGAAAAATGAAAAATCAACTGAAAAATTAAATTTTCATAATAAATAAAGAAAAGTTGAAAGAAAAATTTCGATA
Organism: Volucella zonaria; assembly: GCA_963966105.1. Lineage (NCBI taxonomy): Eukaryota > Metazoa > Arthropoda > Insecta > Diptera > Syrphidae > Volucella > Volucella zonaria. The sequence goes on along the minus strand of CAWYQB010000663.1, from coordinate 79,294 downwards.
TTTTTTTCAAAGTCAGAAATATAAAAAAATCAATTTTTTTGATTTTTAAGTGAAATGCATTTGAAATAGAAACTTCTCAATGAAACTGAGGTGTATGTGAAAAATTTTTTTTCTTGAAAATTTCGAAAATTTTTCTAAGTCCCAAAAATGAAAAATCAACTGAAAAATTTAATTTTCATAATAAATAAAGAAAAGTTGAAAGAAAAATGAAAAATCAACTGAAAAATTAAATTTTCATAATAAATAAAGAAAAGTTGAAAGAAAAATGAAAAATCAACTGAAAAATTAAATTTTCATAATAAATAAAGAAAAGTTGAAAGAAAAATTTCGATATTTTTTTCAAAGTCAGAAATAGTCAGAAATAGTCAGAAATATAAAAAAATCAATTGGAAAAAATATAGTCCCGCTAGAATGCCATTTGCTGTTTGTGTGTTTAAAAGGTATATTATGAGAAGTGCAAAAATGAACAATTCCATAGAAGGTCAGATTATATGAGAAAAAAAATCGAAAATTTTTCTAAGTCCCAAAAATGAAGAATCAACTGAAAAATTTAATTTTCATAATAAATAAAGAAAAGTTGAAAGAAAAATGAAAAATCAACTGAAAAATTAAATTTTCATAATAAATAAAGAAAAGTTGAAAGAAAAATGAAAAATCAACTGAAAAATTAAATTTTCATAATAAATAAAGAAAAGTTGAAAGAAAAATTTCGATATTTTTTTCAAAGTCAGAAATAGTCAGAAATAGTCAGAAATATAAAAAAATCAATTGGAAAAAATATAGTCCCGCTAGAATGCCATTTGCTGTTTGTGTGTTTAAAAGGTATATTATGAGAAGTGTAAAAATGAACAATTCCATAGAAGGTCAGATTATATGAGAAAAAAAATCGAAAATTTTTCTAAGTCCCAAAAATGAAAAATCAACTGAAAAATTTAATTTTCATAATAAATAAAGAAAAGTTGAAAGAAAAATGAAAAATCAACTGAAAAATTAAATTTTCATAATAAATAAAGAAAAGTTGAAAGAAAAATTTCGATATTTTTTTCAAAGTCAGAAATATAAAAAAATCAATTTTTTTGATTTTTAAGTGAAATACATTTGAAATAGAAACTTCTCAATGAAACTGAGGTGTATGTGAAAAATTTTTTTTCTTGAAAATTTCGAAAATTTTTCTAAGTCCCAAAAATGAAAAATCAACTGAAAAATTTAATTTTCATAATAAATAAAGAAAAGTTGAAAGAAAAATGAAAAATCAACTGAAAAATTAAATTTTCATAATAAATAAAGAAAAGTTGAAAGAAAAATTTCGATATTTTTTTCAAAGTCAGAAATAGTCAGAAATAGTCAGAAATATAAAAAAATCAATTGGAAAAAATATAGTCCCGCTAGAATGCCATTTGCTGTTTGTGTGTTTAAAAGGTATATTATGAGAAGTGTAAAAATGAACAATTCCATAGAAGGTCAGATTATATGAGAAAAAAAATCGAAAATTTTTCTAAGTCCCAAAAATGAAGAATCAACTGAAAAATTTAATTTTCATAATAAATAAAGAAAAGTTGAAAGAAAAATGAAAAATCAACTGAAAAATTAAATTTTCATAATAAATAAAGAAAAGTTGAAAGAAAAATGAAAAATCAACTGAAAAATTAAATTTTCATAATAAATAAAGAAAAGTTGAAAGAAAAATTTCGATATTTTTTTCAAAGTCAGAAATATAAAAAAATCAATTTTTTTGATTTTTAAGTGAAATGCATTTGAAATAGAAACTTCTCAATGAAACTGAGGTGTATGTGAAAAATTTTTTTTCTTGAAAATTTCGAAAATTTTTCTAAGTCCCAAAAATGAAAAATCAACTGAAAAATTTAATTTTCATAATAAATAAAGAAAAGTTGAAAGAAAAATGAAAAATCAACTGAAAAATTAAATTTTCATAATAAATAAAGAAAAGTTGAAAGAAAAATTTCGATATTTTTTTCAAAGTCAGAAATAGTCAGAAATAGTCAGAAATATAAAAAAATCAATTGGAAAAAATATAGTCCCGCTAGAATGCCATTTGCTGTTTGTGTGTTTAAAAGGTATATTATGAGAAGTGTAAAAATGAACAATTCCATAGAAGGTCAGATTATATGAGAAAAAAAATCGAAAATTTTTCTAAGTCCCAAAAATGAAAAATCAACTGAAAAATTTAATTTTCATAATAAATAAAGAAAAGTTGAAAGAAAAATGAAAAATCAACTGAAAAATTAAATTTTCATAATAAATAAAGAAAAGTTGAAAGAAAAATGAAAAATCAACTGAAAAATTAAATTTTCATAATAAATAAAGAAAAGTTGAAAGAAAAATTTCGATATTTTTTTCAAAGTCAGAAATATAAAAAAATCAATTTTTTTGATTTTTAAGTGAAATGCATTTGAAATAGAAACTTCTCAATGAAACTGAGGTGTATGTGAAAAATTTTTTTTCTTGAAAATTTCGAAAATTTTTCTAAGTCCCAAAAATGAAAAATCAACTGAAAAATTTAATTTTCATAATAAATAAAGAAAAGTTGAAAGAAAAATGAAAAATCAACTGAAAAATTAAATTTTCATAATAAATAAAGAAAAGTTGAAAGAAAAATGAAAAATCAACTGAAAAATTAAATTTTCATAATAAATAAAGAAAAGTTGAAAGAAAAATTTCGATATTTTTTTCAAAGTCAGAAATAGTCAGAAATAGTCAGAAATATAAAAAAATCAATTGGAAAAAATATAGTCCCGCTAGAATGCCATTTGCTGTTTGTGTGTTTAAAAGGTATATTATGAGAAGTGTAAAAATGAACAATTCCATAGAAGGTCAGATTATATGAGAAAAAAAATCGAAAATTTTTCTAAGTCCCAAAAATGAAGAATCAACTGAAAAATTTAATTTTCATAATAAATAAAGAAAAGTTGAAAGAAAAATGAAAAATCAACTGAAAAATTAAATTTTCATAATAAATAAAGAAAAGTTGAAAGAAAAATGAAAAATCAACTGAAAAATTAAATTTTCATAATAAATAAAGAAAAGTTGAAAGAAAAATTTCGATATTTTTTTCAAAGTCAGAAATAGTCAGAAATAGTCAGAAATATAAAAAAATCAATTGGAAAAAATATAGTCCCGCTAGAATGCCATTTGCTGTTTGTGTGTTTAAAAGGTATATTATGAGAAGTGTAAAAATGAACAATTCCATAGAAGGTCAGATTATATGAGAAAAAAAATCGAAAATTTTTCTAAGTCCCAAAAATGAAAAATCAACTGAAAAATTTAATTTTCATAATAAATAAAGAAAAGTTGAAAGAAAAATGAAAAATCAACTGAAAAATTAAATTTTCATAATAAATAAAGAAAAGTTGAAAGAAAAATGAAAAATCAACTGAAAAATTAAATTTTCATAATAAATAAAGAAAAGTTGAAAGAAAAATTTCGATATTTTTTTCAAAGTCAGAAATATAAAAAAATCAATTTTTTTGATTTTTAAGTGAAATGCATTTGAAATAGAAACTTCTCAATGAAACTGAGGTGTATGTGAAAAATTTTTTTTCTTGAAAATTTCGAAAATTTTTCTAAGTCCCAAAAATGAAAAATCAACTGAAAAATTTAATTTTCATAATAAATAAAGAAAAGTTGAAAGAAAAATGAAAAATCAACTGAAAAATTAAATTTTCATAATAAATAAAGAAAAGTTGAAAGAAAAATGAAAAATCAACTGAAAAATTAAATTTTCATAATAAATAAAGAAAAGTTGAAAGAAAAATTTCGATATTTTTTTCAAAGTCAGAAATAGTCAGAAATAGTCAGAAATATAAAAAAATCAATTGGAAAAAATATAGTCCCGCTAGAATGCCATTTGCTGTTTGTGTGTTTAAAAGGTATATTATGAGAAGTGCAAAAATGAACAATTCCATAGAAGGTCAGATTATATGAGAAAAAAAATCGAAAATTTTTCTAAGTCCCAAAAATGAAGAATCAACTGAAAAATTTAATTTTCATAATAAATAAAGAAAAGTTGAAAGAAAAATGAAAAATCAACTGAAAAATTAAATTTTCATAATAAATAAAGAAAAGTTGAAAGAAAAATGAAAAATCAACTGAAAAATTAAATTTTCATAATAAATAAAGAAAAGTTGAAAGAAAAATTTCGATATTTTTTTCAAAGTCAGAAATAGTCAGAAATAGTCAGAAATATAAAAAAATCAATTGGAAAAAATATAGTCCCGCTAGAATGCCATTTGCTGTTTGTGTGTTTAAAAGGTATATTATGAGAAGTGTAAAAATGAACAATTCCATAGAAGGTCAGATTATATGAGAAAAAAAATCGAAAATTTTTCTAAGTCCCAAAAATGAAAAATCAACTGAAAAATTTAATTTTCATAATAAATAAAGAAAAGTTGAAAGAAAAATGAAAAATCAACTGAAAAATTAAATTTTCATAATAAATAAAGAAAAGTTGAAAGAAAAATTTCGATATTTTTTTCAAAGTCAGAAATATAAAAAAATCAATTTTTTTGATTTTTAAGTGAAATACATTTGAAATAGAAACTTCTCAATGAAACTGAGGTGTATGTGAAAAATTTTTTTTCTTGAAAATTTCGAAAATTTTTCTAAGTCCCAAAAATGAAAAATCAACTGAAAAATTTAATTTTCATAATAAATAAAGAAAAGTTGAAAGAAAAATGAAAAATCAACTGAAAAATTAAATTTTCATAATAAATAAAGAAAATTTGAAAGAAAAATTTCGATATTTTTTTCAAAGTCAGAAATAGTCAGAAATAGTCAGAAATATAAAAAAATCAATTGGAAAAAATATAGTCCCGCTAGAATGCCATTTGCTGTTTGTGTGTTTAAAAGGTATATTATGAGAAGTGTAAAAATGAACAATTCCATAGAAGGTCAGATTATATGAGAAAAAAAATCGAAAATTTTTCTAAGTCCCAAAAATGAAGAATCAACTGAAAAATTTAATTTTCATAATAAATAAAGAAAAGTTGAAAGAAAAATGAAAAATCAACTGAAAAATTAAATTTTCATAATAAATAAAGAAAAGTTGAAAGAAAAATGAAAAATCAACTGAAAAATTAAATTTTCATAATAAATAAAGAAAAGTTGAAAGAAAAATTTCGATATTTTTTTCAAAGTCAGAAATATAAAAAAATCAATTTTTTTGATTTTTAAGTGAAATGCATTTGAAATAGAAACTTCTCAATGAAACTGAGGTGTATGTGAAAAATTTTTTTTCTTGAAAATTTCGAAAATTTTTCTAAGTCCCAAAAATGAAAAATCAACTGAAAAATTTAATTTTCATAATAAATAAAGAAAAGTTGAAAGAAAAATGAAAAATCAACTGAAAAATTAAATTTTCATAATAAATAAAGAAAAGTTGAAAGAAAAATTTCGATATTTTTTTCAAAGTCAGAAATAGTCAGAAATAGTCAGAAATATAAAAAAATCAATTGGAAAAAATATAGTCCCGCTAGAATGCCATTTGCTGTTTGTGTGTTTAAAAGGTATATTATGAGAAGTGTAAAAATGAACAATTCCATAGAAGGTCAGATTATATGAGAAAAAAAATCGAAAATTTTTCTAAGTCCCAAAAATGAAAAATCAACTGAAAAATTTAATTTTCATAATAAATAAAGAAAAGTTGAAAGAAAAATGAAAAATCAACTGAAAAATTAAATTTTCATAATAAATAAAGAAAAGTTGAAAGAAAAATGAAAAATCAACTGAAAAATTAAATTTTCATAATAAATAAAGAAAAGTTGAAAGAAAAATTTCGATATTTTTTTCAAAGTCAGAAATATAAAAAAATCAATTTTTTTGATTTTTAAGTGAAATGCATTTGAAATAGAAACTTCTCAATGAAACTGAGGTGTATGTGAAAAATTTTTTTTCTTGAAAATTTCGAAAATTTTTCCAAGTCCCAAAAATGAAAAATCAACTGAAAAATTTAATTTTCATAATAAATAAAGAAAAGTTGAAAGAAAAATGAAAAATCAACTGAAAAATTAAATTTTCATAATAAATAAAGAAAAGTTGAAAGAAAAATTTCGATATTTTTTTCAAAGTCAGAAATAGTCAGAAATAGTCAGAAATATAAAAAAATCAATTGGAAAAAATATAGTCCCGCTAGAATGCCATTTGCTGTTTGTGTGTTTAAAAGGTATATTATGAGAAGTGTAAAAATGAACAATTCCATAGAAGGTCAGATTATATGAGAAAAAAAATCGAAAATTTTTCTAAGTCCCAAAAATGAAGAATCAACTGAAAAATTTAATTTTCATAATAAATAAAGAAAAGTTGAAAGAAAAATGAAAAATCAACTGAAAAATTAAATTTTCATAATAAATAAAGAAAAGTTGAAAGAAAAATTTCGATATTTTTTTCAAAGTCAGAAATAGTCAGAAATATAAAAAAATCAATTGGAAAAAATATAGTCCCGCTAGAATGCCATTTGCTGTTTGTGTGTTTAAAAGGTATATTATGAGAAGTGTAAAAATGAACAATTCCATAGAAGGTCAGATTATATGAGAAAAAAAATCGAAAATTTTTCTAAGTCCCAAAAATGAAAAATCAACTGAAAAATTTAATTTTCATAATAAATAAAGAAAAGTTGAAAGAAAAATGAAAAATCAACTGAAAAATTAAATTTTCATAATAAATAAAGAAAAGTTGAAAGAAAAATGAAAAATCAACTGAAAAATTAAATTTTCATAATAAATAAAGAAAAGTTGAAAGAAAAATTTCGATATTTTTTTCAAAGTCAGAAATATAAAAAAATCAATTTTTTTGATTTTTAAGTGAAATGCATTTGAAATAGAAACTTCTCAATGAAACTGAGGTGTATGTGAAAAATTTTTTTTCTTGAAAATTTCGAAAATTTTTCTAAGTCCCAAAAATGAAAAATCAACTGAAAAATTTAATTTTCATAATAAATAAAGAAAAGTTGAAAGAAAAATGAAAAATCAACTGAAAAATTAAATTTTCATAATAAATAAAGAAAAGTTGAAAGAAAAATTTCGATATTTTTTTCAAAGTCAGAAATAGTCAGAAATAGTCAGAAATATAAAAAAATCAATTGGAAAAAATATAGTCCCGCTAGAATGCCATTTGCTGTTTGTGTGTTTAAAAGGTATATTATGAGAAGTGTAAAAATGAACAATTCCATAGAAGGTCAGATTATATGAGAAAAAAAATCGAAAATTTTTCTAAGTCCCAAAAATGAAGAATCAACTGAAAAATTTAATTTTCATAATAAATAAAGAAAAGTTGAAAGAAAAATGAAAAATCAACTGAAAAATTAAATTTTCATAATAAATAAAGAAAAGTTGAAAGAAAAATGAAAAATCAACTGAAAAATTAAATTTTCATAATAAATAAAGAAAAGTTGAAAGAAAAATTTCGATATTTTTTTCAAAGTCAGAAATATAAAAAAATCAATTTTTTTGATTTTTAAGTGAAATGCATTTGAAATAGAAACTTCTCAATGAAACTGAGGTGTATGTGAAAAATTTTTTTTCTTGAAAATTTCGAAAATTTTTCTAAGTCCCAAAAATGAAAAATCAACTGAAAAATTTAATTTTCATAATAAATAAAGAAAAGTTGAAAGAAAAATGAAAAATCAACTGAAAAATTAAATTTTCATAATAAGTAAAGAAAAGTTGAAAGAAAAATTTCGATATTTTTTTCAAAGTCAGAAATAGTCAGAAATAGTCAGAAATATAAAAAAATCAATTGGAAAAAATATAGTCCCGCTAGAATGCCATTTGCTGTTTGTGTGTTTAAAAGGTATATTATGAGAAGTGTAAAAATGAACAATTCCATAGAAGGTCAGATTATATGAGAAAAAAAATCGAAAATTTTTCTAAGTCCCAAAAATGAAAAATCAACTGAAAAATTTAATTTTCATAATAAATAAAGAAAAGTTGAAAGAAAAATGAAAAATCAACTGAAAAATTAAATTTTCATAATAAATAAAGAAAAGTTGAAAGAAAAATTTCGATATTTTTTTCAAAGTCAGAAATAGTCAGAAATAGTCAGAAATATAAAAAAATCAATTGGAAAAAATATAGTCCCGCTAGAATGCCATTTGCTGTTTGTGTGTTTAAAAGGTATATTATGAGAAGTGTAAAAATGAACAATTCCATAGAAGGTCAGATTATATGAGAAAAAAAATCGAAAATTTTTCTAAGTCCCAAAAATGAAGAATCAACTGAAAAATTTAATTTTCATAATAAATAAAGAAAAGTTGAAAGAAAAATGAAAAATCAACTGAAAAATTAAATTTTCATAATAAATAAAGAAAAGTTGAAAGAAAAATGAAAAATCAACTGAAAAATTAAATTTTCATAATAAATAAAGAAAAGTTGAAAGAAAAATTTCGATATTTTTTTCAAAGTCAGAAATATAAAAAAATCAATTTTTTTGATTTTTAAGTGAAATGCATTTGAAATAGAAACTTCTCAATGAAACTGAGGTGTATGTGAAAAATTTTTTTTCTTGAAAATTTCGAAAATTTTTCTAAGTCCCAAAAATGAAAAATCAACTGAAAAATTTAATTTTCATAATAAATAAAGAAAAGTTGAAAGAAAAATGAAAAATCAACTGAAAAATTAAATTTTCATAATAAATAAAGAAAAGTTGAAAGAAAAATTTCGATATTTTTTTCAAAGTCAGAAATAGTCAGAAATAGTCAGAAATATAAAAAAATCAATTGGAAAAAATATAGTCCCGCTAGAATGCCATTTGCTGTTTGTGTGTTTAAAAGGTATATTATGAGAAGTGTAAAAATGAACAATTCCATAGAAGGTCAGATTATATGAGAAAAAAAATCGAAAATTTTTCTAAGTCCCAAAAATGAAAAATCAACTGAAAAATTTAATTTTCATAATAAATAAAGAAAAGTTGAAAGAAAAATGAAAAATCAACTGAAAAATTAAATTTTCATAATAAATAAAGAAAAGTTGAAAGAAAAATGAAAAATCAACTGAAAAATTAAATTTTCATAATAAATAAAGAAAAGTTGAAAGAAAAATTTCGATATTTTTTTCAAAGTCAGAAATATAAAAAAATCAATTTTTTTGATTTTTAAGTGAAATGCATTTGAAATAGAAACTTCTCAATGAAACTGAGGTGTATGTGAAAAATTTTTTTTCTTGAAAATTTCGAAAATTTTTCTAAGTCCCAAAAATGAAAAATCAACTGAAAAATTTAATTTTCATAATAAATAAAGAAAAGTTGAAAGAAAAATGAAAAATCAACTGAAAAATTAAATTTTCATAATAAATAAAGAAAAGTTGAAAGAAAAATTTCGATATTTTTTTCAAAGTCAGAAATAGTCAGAAATAGTCAGAAATATAAAAAAATCAATTGGAAAAAATATAGTCCCGCTAGAATGCCATTTGCTGTTTGTGTGTTTAAAAGGTATATTATGAGAAGTGTAAAAATGAACAATTCCATAGAAGGTCAGATTATATGAGAAAAAAAATCGAAAATTTTTCTAAGTCCCAAAAATGAAGAATCAACTGAAAAATTTAATTTTCATAATAAATAAAGAAAAGTTGAAAGAAAAATGAAAAATCAACTGAAAAATTAAATTTTCATAATAAATAAAGAAAAGTTGAAAGAAAAATTTCGATATTTTTTTCAAAGTCAGAAATAGTCAGAAATATAAAAAAATCAATTGGAAAAAATATATATATGATTTTTAAGTGGAATTCATTTGAAATAGAGACTTCTCAATGAAACTGAGGTGTATGTCAAAAATTTTTTTTCTTGAAAATTTCGAAAATTTTTCTAAGTCCCGCTAGAATGCCATTTGCTGTTTGTGTGTTTAAAAGGTATATTATGAGAAGTGTAAAAATGAACAATTCCATAGAAGGTCAGATTATATGAGAAAAAAAATCGAAAATTTTTCTAAGTCCCAAAAATGAAAAATCAACTGAAAAATTTAATTTTCATAATAAATAAAGAAAAGTTGAAAGAAAAATGAAAAATCAACTGAAAAATTAAATTTTCATAATAAATAAAGAAAAGTTGAAAGAAAAATGAAAAATCAACTGAAAAATTAAATTTTCATAATAAATAAAGAAAAGTTGAAAGAAAAATTTCGATATTTTTTTCAAAGTCAGAAATATAAAAAAATCAATTTTTTTGATTTTTAAGTGAAATGCATTTGAAATAGAAACTTCTCAATGAAACTGAGGTGTATGTGAAAAATTTTTTTTCTTGAAAATTTCGAAAATTTTTCTAAGTCCCAAAAATGAAAAATCAACTGAAAAATTTAATTTTCATAATAAATAAAGAAAAGTTGAAAGAAAAATGAAAAATCAACTGAAAAATTAAATTTTCATAATAAATAAAGAAAAGTTGAAAGAAAAATTTCGATATTTTTTTCAAAGTCAGAAATAGTCAGAAATAGTCAGAAATATAAAAAAATCAATTGGAAAAAATATAGTCCCGCTAGAATGCCATTTGCTGTTTGTGTGTTTAAAAGGTATATTATGAGAAGTGTAAAAATGAACAATTCCATAGAAGGTCAGATTATATGAGAAAAAAAATCGAAAATTTTTCTAAGTCCCAAAAATGAAGAATCAACTGAAAAATTTAATTTTCATAATAAATAAAGAAAAGTTGAAAGAAAAATGAAAAATCAACTGAAAAATTAAATTTTCATAATAAATAAAGAAAAGTTGAAAGAAAAATTTCGATATTTTTTTCAAAGTCAGAAATAGTCAGAAATATAAAAAAATCAATTGGAAAAAATATAGTCCCGCTAGAATGCCATTTGCTGTTTGTGTGTTTAAAAGGTATATTATGAGAAGTGTAAAAATGAACAATTCCATAGAAGGTCAGATTATATGAGAAAAAAAATCGAAAATTTTTCTAAGTCCCAAAAATGAAAAATCAACTGAAAAATTTAATTTTCATAATAAATAAAGAAAAGTTGAAAGAAAAATGAAAAATCAACTGAAAAATTAAATTTTCATAATAAATAAAGAAAAGTTGAAAGAAAAATGAAAAATCAACTGAAAAATTAAATTTTCATAATAAATAAAGAAAAGTTGAAAGAAAAATTTCGATATTTTTTTCAAAGTCAGAAATATAAAAAAATCAATTTTTTTGATTTTTAAGTGAAATGCATTTGAAATAGAAACTTCTCAATGAAACTGAGGTGTATGTGAAAAATTTTTTTTCTTGAAAATTTCGAAAATTTTTCTAAGTCCCAAAAATGAAAAATCAACTGAAAAATTTAATTTTCATAATAAATAAAGAAAAGTTGAAAGAAAAATGAAAAATCAACTGAAAAATTAAATTTTCATAATAAATAAAGAAAAGTTGAAAGAAAAATTTCGATATTTTTTTCAAAGTCAGAAATAGTCAGAAATAGTCAGAAATATAAAAAAATCAATTGGAAAAAATATAGTCCCGCTAGAATGCCATTTGCTGTTTGTGTGTTTAAAAGGTATATTATGAGAAGTGTAAAAATGAACAATTCCATAGAAGGTCAGATTATATGAGAAAAAAAATCGAAAATTTTTCTAAGTCCCAAAAATGAAGAATCAACTGAAAAATTTAATTTTCATAATAAATAAAGAAAAGTTGAAAGAAAAATGAAAAATCAACTGAAAAATTAAATTTTCATAATAAATAAAGAAAAGTTGAAAGAAAAATGAAAAATCAACTGAAAAATTAAATTTTCATAATAAATAAAGAAAAGTTGAAAGAAAAATTTCGATATTTTTTTCAAAGTCAGAAATATAAAAAAATCAATTTTTTTGATTTTTAAGTGAAATGCATTTGAAATAGAAACTTCTCAATGAAACTGAGGTGTATGTGAAAAATTTTTTTTCTTGAAAATTTCGAAAATTTTTCTAAGTCCCAAAAATGAAAAATCAACTGAAAAATTTAATTTTCATAATAAATAAAGAAAAGTTGAAAGAAAAATGAAAAATCAACTGAAAAATTAAATTTTCATAATAAATAAAGAAAAGTTGAAAGAAAAATTTCGATATTTTTTTCAAAGTCAGAAATAGTCAGAAATAGTCAGAAATATAAAAAAATCAATTGGAAAAAATATAGTCCCGCTAGAATGCCATTTGCTGTTTGTGTGTTTAAAAGGTATATTATGAGAAGTGTAAAAATGAACAATTCCATAGAAGGTCAGATTATATGAGAAAAAAAATCGAAAATTTTTCTAAGTCCCAAAAATGAAGAATCAACTGAAAAATTTAATTTTCATAATAAATAAAGAAAAGTTGAAAGAAAAATGAAAAATCAACTGAAAAATTAAATTTTCATAATAAATAAAGAAAAGTTGAAAGAAAAATGAAAAATCAACTGAAAAATTAAATTTTCATAATAAATAAAGAAAAGTTGAAAGAAAAATTTCGATATTTTTTTCAAAGTCAGAAATATAAAAAAATCAATTTTTTTGATTTTTAAGTGAAATGCATTTGAAATAGAAACTTCTCAATGAAACTGAGGTGTATGTGAAAAATTTTTTTTCTTGAAAATTTCGAAAATTTTTCTAAGTCCCAAAAATGAAAAATCAACTGAAAAATTTAATTTTCATAATAAATAAAGAAAAGTTGAAAGAAAAATGAAAAATCAACTGAAAAATTAAATTTTCATAATAAATAAAGAAAAGTTGAAAGAAAAATTTCGATATTTTTTTCAAAGTCAGAAATAGTCAGAAATAGTCAGAAATATAAAAAAATCAATTGGAAAAAATATAGTCCCGCTAGAATGCCATTTGCTGTTTGTGTGTTTAAAAGGTATATTATGAGAAGTGTAAAAATGAACAATTCCATAGAAGGTCAGATTATATGAGAAAAAAAATCGAAAATTTTTCTAAGTCCCAAAAATGAAAAATCAACTGAAAAATTTAATTTTCATAATAAATAAAGAAAAGTTGAAAGAAAAATGAAAAATCAACTGAAAAATTAAATTTTCATAATAAATAAAGAAAAGTTGAAAGAAAAATTTCGATATTTTTTTCAAAGTCAGAAATAGTCAGAAATAGTCAGAAATATAAAAAAATCAATTGGAAAAAATATAGTCCCGCTAGAATGCCATTTGCTGTTTGTGTGTTTAAAAGGTATATTATGAGAAGTGTAAAAATGAACAATTCCATAGAAGGTCAGATTATATGAGAAAAAAAATCGAAAATTTTTCTAAGTCCCAAAAATGAAGAATCAACTGAAAAATTTAATTTTCATAATAAATAAAGAAAAGTTGAAAGAAAAATGAAAAATCAACTGAAAAATTAAATTTTCATAATAAATAAAGAAAAGTTGAAAGAAAAATGAAAAATCAACTGAAAAATTAAATTTTCATAATAAATAAAGAAAAGTTGAAAGAAAAATTTCGATATTTTTTTCAAAGTCAGAAATATAAAAAAATCAATTTTTTTGATTTTTAAGTGAAATGCATTTGAAATAGAAACTTCTCAATGAAACTGAGGTGTATGTGAAAAATTTTTTTTCTTGAAAATTTCGAAAATTTTTCTAAGTCCCAAAAATGAAAAATCAACTGAAAAATTTAATTTTCATAATAAATAAAGAAAAGTTGAAAGAAAAATGAAAAATCAACTGAAAAATTAAATTTTCATAATAAATAAAGAAAAGTTGAAAGAAAAATTTCGATATTTTTTTCAAAGTCAGAAATAGTCAGAAATAGTCAGAAATATAAAAAAATCAATTGGAAAAAATATAGTCCCGCTAGAATGCCATTTGCTGTTTGTGTGTTTAAAAGGTATATTATGAGAAGTGTAAAAATGAACAATTCCATAGAAGGTCAGATTATATGAGAAAAAAAATCGAAAATTTTTCTAAGTCCCAAAAATGAAAAATCAACTGAAAAATTTAATTTTCATAATAAATAAAGAAAAGTTGAAAGAAAAATGAAAAATCAACTGAAAAATTAAATTTTCATAATAAATAAAGAAAAGTTGAAAGAAAAATGAAAAATCAACTGAAAAATTAAATTTTCATAATAAATAAAGAAAAGTTGAAAGAAAAATGAAAAATCAACTGAAAAATTAAATTTTCATAATAAATAAAGAAAAGTTGAAAGAAAAATGAAAAATCAACTGAAAAATTAAATTTTCATAATAAATAAAGAAAAGTTGAAAGAAAAATTTCGATATTTTTTTCAAAGTCAGAAATATAAAAAAATCAATTTTTTTGATTTTTAAGTGAAATGCATTTGAAATAGAAACTTCTCAATGAAACTGAGGTGTATGTGAAAAATTTTTTTTCTTGAAAATTTCGAAAATTTTTCTAAGTCCCAAAAATGAAAAATCAACTGAAAAATTTAATTTTCATAATAAATAAAGAAAAGTTGAAAGAAAAATGAAAAATCAACTGAAAAATTAAATTTTCATAATAAATAAAGAAAAGTTGAAAGAAAAATTTCGATATTTTTTTCAAAGTCAGAAATAGTCAGAAATAGTCAGAAATATAAAAAAATCAATTGGAAAAAATATAGTCCCGCTAGAATGCCATTTGCTGTTTGTGTGTTTAAAAGGTATATTATGAGAAGTGTAAAAATGAACAATTCCATAGAAGGTCAGATTATATGAGAAAAAAAATCGAAAATTTTTCTAAGTCCCAAAAATGAAGAATCAACTGAAAAATTTAATTTTCATAATAAATAAAGAAAAGTTGAAAGAAAAATGAAAAATCAACTGAAAAATTAAATTTTCATAATAAATAAAGAAAAGTTGAAAGAAAAATTTCGATATTTTTTTCAAAGTCAGAAATAGTCAGAAATATAAAAAAATCAATTGGAAAAAATATAGTCCCGCTAGAATGCCATTTGCTGTTTGTGTGTTTAAAAGGTATATTATGAGAAGTGTAAAAATGAACAATTCCATAGAAGGTCAGATTATATGAGAAAAAAAATCGAAAATTTTTCTAAGTCCCAAAAATGAAGAATCAACTGAAAAATTTAATTTTCATAATAAATAAAGAAAAGTTGAAAGAAAAATGAAAAATCAACTGAAAAATTAAATTTTCATAATAAATAAAGAAAAGTTGAAAGAAAAATTTCGATATTTTTTTCAAAGTCAGAAATATAAAAAAATCAATTTTTTTGATTTTTAAGTGAAATGCATTTGAAATAGAAACTTCTCAATGAAACTGAGGTGTATGTGAAAAATTTTTTTTCTTGAAAATTTCGAAAATTTTTCTAAGTCCCAAAAATGAAAAATCAACTGAAAAATTTAATTTTCATAATAAATAAAGAAAAGTTGAAAGAAAAATGAAAAATCAACTGAAAAATTAAATTTTCATAATAAATAAAGAAAAGTTGAAAGAAAAATTTCGATATTTTTTTCAAAGTCAGAAATAGTCAGAAATAGTCAGAAATATAAAAAAATCAATTGGAAAAAATATAGTCCCGCTAGAATGCCATTTGCTGTTTGTGTGTTTAAAAGGTATATTATGAGAAGTGTAAAAATGAACAATTCCATAGAAGGTCAGATTATATGAGAAAAAAAATCGAAAATTTTTCTAAGTCCCAAAAATGAAGAATCAACTGAAAAATTTAATTTTCATAATAAATAAAGAAAAGTTGAAAGAAAAATGAAAAATCAACTGAAAAATTAAATTTTCATAATAAATAAAGAAAAGTTGAAAGAAAAATGAAAAATCAACTGAAAAATTAAATTTTCATAATAAATAAAGAAAAGTTGAAAGAAAAATTTCGATATTTTTTTCAAAGTCAGAAATATAAAAAAATCAATTTTTTTGATTTTTAAGTGAAATGCATTTGAAATAGAAACTTCTCAATGAAACTGAGGTGTATGTGAAAAATTTTTTTTCTTGAAAATTTCGAAAATTTTTCTAAGTCCCAAAAATGAAAAATCAACTGAAAAATTTAATTTTCATAATAAATAAAGAAAAGTTGAAAGAAAAATGAAAAATCAACTGAAAAATTAAATTTTCATAATAAATAAAGAAAAGTTGAAAGAAAAATTTCGATATTTTTTTCAAAGTCAGAAATAGTCAGAAATAGTCAGAAATATAAAAAAATCAATTGGAAAAAATATAGTCCCGCTAGAATGCCATTTGCTGTTTGTGTGTTTAAAAGGTATATTATGAGAAGTGTAAAAATGAACAATTCCATAGAAGGTCAGATTATATGAGAAAAAAAATCGAAAATTTTTCTAAGTCCCAAAAATGAAAAATCAACTGAAAAATTTAATTTTCATAATAAATAAAGAAAAGTTGAAAGAAAAATGAAAAATCAACTGAAAAATTAAATTTTCATAATAAATAAAGAAAAGTTGAAAGAAAAATTTCGATATTTTTTTCAAAGTCAGAAATAGTCAGAAATAGTCAGAAATATAAAAAAATCAATTGGAAAAAATATAGTCCCGCTAGAATGCCATTTGCTGTTTGTGTGTTTAAAAGGTATATTATGAGAAGTGTAAAAATGAACAATTCCATAGAAGGTCAGATTATATGAGAAAAAAAATCGAAAATTTTTCTAAGTCCCAAAAATGAAGAATCAACTGAAAAATTTAATTTTCATAATAAATAAAGAAAAGTTGAAAGAAAAATGAAAAATCAACTGAAAAATTAAATTTTCATAATAAATAAAGAAAAGTTGAAAGAAAAATGAAAAATCAACTGAAAAATTAAATTTTCATAATAAATAAAGAAAAGTTGAAAGAAAAATTTCGATATTTTTTTCAAAGTCAGAAATATAAAAAAATCAATTTTTTTGATTTTTAAGTGAAATGCATTTGAAATAGAAACTTCTCAATGAAACTGAGGTGTATGTGAAAAATTTTTTTTCTTGAAAATTTCGAAAATTTTTCTAAGTCCCAAAAATGAAAAATCAACTGAAAAATTTAATTTTCATAATAAATAAAGAAAAGTTGAAAGAAAAATGAAAAATCAACTGAAAAATTAAATTTTCATAATAAATAAAGAAAAGTTGAAAGAAAAATTTCGATATTTTTTTCAAAGTCAGAAATAGTCAGAAATAGTCAGAAATATAAAAAAATCAATTGGAAAAAATATAGTCCCGCTAGAATGCCATTTGCTGTTTGTGTGTTTAAAAGGTATATTATGAGAAGTGTAAAAATGAACAATTCCATAGAAGGTCAGATTATATGAGAAAAAAAATCGAAAATTTTTCTAAGTCCCAAAAATGAAGAATCAACTGAAAAATTTAATTTTCATAATAAATAAAGAAAAGTTGAAAGAAAAATGAAAAATCAACTGAAAAATTAAATTTTCATAATAAATAAAGAAAAGTTGAAAGAAAAATTTCGATATTTTTTTCAAAGTCAGAAATAGTCAGAAATATAAAAAAATCAATTGGAAAAAATATATATATGATTTTTAAGTGGAATTCATTTGAAATACAGACTTCTCAATGAAACTGAGGTGTATGTCAAAAATTTTTTTTCTTGAAAATTTCGAAAATTTTTCTAAGTCCCGCTAGAATGCCATTTGCTGTTTGTGTGTTTAAAAGGTATATTATGAGAAGTGTAAAAATGAACAATTCCATAGAAGGTCAGATTATATGAGAAAAAAAATCGAAAATTTTTCTAAGTCCCAAAAATGAAAAATCAACTGAAAAATTTAATTTTCATAATAAATAAAGAAAAGTTGAAAGAAAAATGAAAAATCAACTGAAAAATTAAATTTTCATAATAAATAAAGAAAAGTTGAAAGAAAAATGAAAAATCAACTGAAAAATTAAATTTTCATAATAAATAAAGAAAAGTTGAAAGAAAAATTTCGATATTTTTTTCAAAGTCAGAAATATAAAAAAATCAATTTTTTTGATTTTTAAGTGAAATGCATTTGAAATAGAAACTTCTCAATGAAACTGAGGTGTATGTGAAAAATTTTTTTTCTTGAAAATTTCGAAAATTTTTCTAAGTCCCAAAAATGAAAAATCAACTGAAAAATTTAATTTTCATAATAAATAAAGAAAAGTTGAAAGAAAAATGAAAAATCAACTGAAAAATTAAATTTTCATAATAAATAAAGAAAAGTTGAAAGAAAAATGAAAAATCAACTGAAAAATTAAATTTTCATAATAAATAAAGAAAAGTTGAAAGAAAAATTTCGATATTTTTTTCAAAGTCAGAAATATAAAAAAATCAATTTTTTTGATTTTTAAGTGAAATGCATTTGAAATAGAAACTTCTCAATGAAACTGAGGTGTATGTGAAAAATTTTTTTTCTTGAAAATTTCGAAAATTTTTCTAAGTCCCAAAAATGAAAAATCAACTGAAAAATTTAATTTTCATAATAAATAAAGAAAAGTTGAAAGAAAAATGAAAAATCAACTGAAAAATTAAATTTTCATAATAAATAAAGAAAAGTTGAAAGAAAAATTTCGATATTTTTTTCAAAGTCAGAAATAGTCAGAAATATAAAAAAATCAATTGGAAAAAATATAGTCCCGCTAGAATGCCATTTGCTGTTTGTGTGTTTAAAAGGTATATTATGAGAAGTGTAAAAATGAACAATTCCATAGAAGGTCAGATTATATGAGAAAAAAAATCGAAAATTTTTCTAAGTCCCAAAAATGAAAAATCAACTGAAAAATTTAATTTTCATAATAAATAAAGAAAAGTTGAAAGAAAAATGAAAAATCAACTGAAAAATTAAATTTTCATAATAAATAAAGAAAAGTTGAAAGAAAAATGAAAAATCAACTGAAAAATTAAATTTTCATAATAAATAAAGAAAAGTTGAAAGAAAAATTTCGATATTTTTTTCAAAGTCAGAAATATAAAAAAATCAATTTTTTTGATTTTTAAGTGAAATGCATTTGAAATAGAAACTTCTCAATGAAACTGAGGTGTATGTGAAAAATTTTTTTTCTTGAAAATTTCGAAAATTTTTCTAAGTCCCAAAAATGAAAAATCAACTGAAAAATTTAATTTTCATAATAAATAAAGAAAAGTTGAAAGAAAAATGAAAAATCAACTGAAAAATTAAATTTTCATAATAAATAAAGAAAAGTTGAAAGAAAAATTTCGATATTTTTTTCAAAGTCAGAAATAGTCAGAAATAGTCAGAAATATAAAAAAATCAATTGGAAAAAATATAGTCCCGCTAGAATGCCATTTGCTGTTTGTGTGTTTAAAAGGTATATTATGAGAAGTGTAAAAATGAACAATTCCATAGAAGGTCAGATTATATGAGAAAAAAAATCGAAAATTTTTCTAAGTCCCAAAAATGAAGAATCAACTGAAAAATTTAATTTTCATAATAAATAAAGAAAAGTTGAAAGAAAAATGAAAAATCAACTGAAAAATTAAATTTTCATAATAAATAAAGAAAAGTTGAAAGAAAAATTTCGATATTTTTTTCAAAGTCAGAAATAGTCAGAAATATAAAAAAATCAATTGGAAAAAATATAGTCCCGCTAGAATGCCATTTGCTGTTTGTGTGTTTAAAAGGTATATTATGAGAAGTGTAAAAATGAACAATTCCATAGAAGGTCAGATTATATGAGAAAAAAAATCGAAAATTTTTCTAAGTCCCAAAAATGAAAAATCAACTGAAAAATTTAATTTTCATAATAAATAAAGAAAAGTTGAAAGAAAAATGAAAAATCAACTGAAAAATTAAATTTTCATAATAAATAAAGAAAAGTTGAAAGAAAAATGAAAAATCAACTGAAAAATTAAATTTTCATAATAAATAAAGAAAAGTTGAAAGAAAAATTTCGATATTTTTTTCAAAGTCAGAAATATAAAAAAATCAATTTTTTTGATTTTTAAGTGAAATGCATTTGAAATAGAAACTTCTCAATGAAACTGAGGTGTATGTGAAAAATTTTTTTTCTTGAAAATTTCGAAAATTTTTCTAAGTCCCAAAAATGAAAAATCAACTGAAAAATTTAATTTTCATAATAAATAAAGAAAAGTTGAAAGAAAAATGAAAAATCAACTGAAAAATTAAATTTTCATAATAAATAAAGAAAAGTTGAAAGAAAAATTTCGATATTTTTTTCAAAGTCAGAAATAGTCAGAAATATAAAAAAATCAATTGGAAAAAATATATATATGATTTTTAAGTGGAATTCATTTGAAATAGGGACTTCTCAATGAAACTGAGGTGTATGTCAAAAATTTTTTTTCTTGAAAATTTCGAAAATTTTTCTAAGTCCCGCTAGAATGCCATTTGCTGTTTGTGTGTTTAAAAGGTATATTATGAGAAGTGTAAAAATGAACAATTCCATAGAAGGTCAGATTATATGAGAAAAAAAATCGAAAATTTTTCTAAGTCCCAAAAATGAAAAATCAACTGAAAAATTTAATTTTCATAATAAATAAAGAAAAGTTGAAAGAAAAATGAAAAATCAACTGAAAAATTAAATTTTCATAATAAATAAAGAAAAGTTGAAAGAAAAATGAAAAATCAACTGAAAAATTAAATTTTCATAATAAATAAAGAAAAGTTGAAAGAAAAATTTCGATATTTTTTTCAAAGTCAGAAATATAAAAAAATCAATTTTTTTGATTTTTAAGTGAAATGCATTTGAAATAGAAACTTCTCAATGAAACTGAGGTGTATGTGAAAAATTTTTTTTCTTGAAAATTTCGAAAATTTTTCTAAGTCCCAAAAATGAAAAATCAACTGAAAAATTTAATTTTCATAATAAATAAAGAAAAGTTGAAAGAAAAATGAAAAATCAACTGAAAAATTAAATTTTCATAATAAATAAAGAAAAGTTGAAAGAAAAATTTCGATATTTTTTTCAAAGTCAGAAATAGTCAGAAATATAAAAAAATCAATTGGAAAAAATATATATATGATTTTTAAGTGGAATTCATTTGAAATAGAGACTTCTCAATGAAACTGAGGTGTATGTCAAAAATTTTTTTTCTTGAAAATTTCGAAAATTTTTCTAAGTCCCGCTAGAATGCCATTTGCTGTTTGTGTGTTTAAAAGGTATATTATGAGAAGTGTAAAAATGAACAATTCCATAGAAGGTCAGATTATATGAGAAAAAAAATCGAAAATTTTTCTAAGTCCCAAAAATGAAAAATCAACTGAAAAATTTAATTTTCATAATAAATAAAGAAAAGTTGAAAGAAAAATGAAAAATCAACTGAAAAATTAAATTTTCATAATAAATAAAGAAAAGTTGAAAGAAAAATGAAAAATCAACTGAAAAATTAAATTTTCATAATAAATAAAGAAAAGTTGAAAGAAAAATTTCGATATTTTTTTCAAAGTCAGAAATATAAAAAAATCAATTTTTTTGATTTTTAAGTGAAATGCATTTGAAATAGAAACTTCTCAATGAAACTGAGGTGTATGTGAAAAATTTTTTTTCTTGAAAATTTCGAAAATTTTTCTAAGTCCCAAAAATGAAAAATCAACTGAAAAATTTAATTTTCATAATAAATAAAGAAAAGTTGAAAGAAAAATGAAAAATCAACTGAAAAATTAAATTTTCATAATAAATAAAGAAAAGTTGAAAGAAAAATTTCGATATTTTTTTCAAAGTCAGAAATAGTCAGAAATATAAAAAAATCAATTGGAAAAAATATATATATGATTTTTAAGTGGAATTCATTTGAAATAGAGACTTCTCAATGAAACTGAGGTGTATGTCAAAAATTTTTTTTCTTGAAAATTTCGAAAATTTTTCTAAGTCCCGCTAGAATGCCATTTGCTGTTTGTGTGTTTAAAAGGTATATTATGAGAAGTGTAAAAATGAACAATTCCATAGAAGGTCAGATTATATGAGAAAAAAAATCGAAAATTTTTCTAAGTCCCAAAAATGAAAAATCAACTGAAAAATTTAATTTTCATAATAAATAAAGAAAAGTTGAAAGAAAAATGAAAAATCAACTGAAAAATTAAATTTTCATAATAAATAAAGAAAAGTTGAAAGAAAAATGAAAAATCAACTGAAAAATTAAATTTTCATAATAAATAAAGAAAAGTTGAAAGAAAAATTTCGATATTTTTTTCAAAGTCAGAAATATAAAAAAATCAATTTTTTTGATTTTTAAGTGAAATGCATTTGAAATAGAAACTTCTCAATGAAACTGAGGTGTATGTGAAAAATTTTTTTTCTTGAAAATTTCGAAAATTTTTCTAAGTCCCAAAAATGAAAAATCAACTGAAAAATTTAATTTTCATAATAAATAAAGAAAAGTTGAAAGAAAAATGAAAAATCAACTGAAAAATTAAATTTTCATAATAAATAAAGAAAAGTTGAAAGAAAAATTTCGATATTTTTTTCAAAGTCAGAAATAGTCAGAAATATAAAAAAATCAATTGGAAAAAATATATATATGATTTTTAAGTGGAATTCATTTGAAATAGAGACTTCTCAATGAAACTGAGGTGTATGTCAAAAATGTTTTTTCTTGAAAATTTCGAAAATTTTTCTAAGTCCCGCTAGAATGCCATTTGCTGTTTGTGTGTTTAAAAGGTATATTATGAGAAGTGTAAAAATGAACAATTCCATAGAAGGTCAGATTATATGAGAAAAAAAATCGAAAATTTTTCTAAGTCCCAAAAATGAAAAATCAACTGAAAAATTTAATTTTCATAATAAATAAAGAAAAGTTGAAAGAAAAATGAAAAATCAACTGAAAAATTAAATTTTCATAATAAATAAAGAAAAGTTGAAAGAAAAATGAAAAATCAACTGAAAAATTAAATTTTCATAATAAATAAAGAAAAGTTGAAAGAAAAATTTCGATATTTTTTTCAAAGTCAGAAATATAAAAAAATCAATTTTTTTGATTTTTAAGTGAAATGCATTTGAAATAGAAACTTCTCAATGAAACTGAGGTGTATGTGAAAAATTTTTTTTCTTGAAAATTTCGAAAATTTTTCTAAGTCCCAAAAATGAAAAATCAACTGAAAAATTTAATTTTCATAATAAATAAAGAAAAGTTGAAAGAAAAATGAAAAATCAACTGAAAAATTAAATTTTCATAATAAATAAAGAAAAGTTGAAAGAAAAATTTCGATATTTTTTTCAAAGTCAGAAATATAAAAAAATCAATTTTTTTGATTTTTAAGTGAAATGCATTTGAAATAGAAACTTCTCAATGAAACTGAGGTGTATGTGAAAAATTTTTTTTCTTGAAAATTTCGAAAATTTTTCTAAGTCCCAAAAATGAAAAATCAACTGAAAAATTTAATTTTCATAATAAATAAAGAAAAGTTGAAAGAAAAATGAAAAATCAACTGAAAAATTAAATTTTCATAATAAATAAAGAAAAGTTGAAAGAAAAATTTCGATATTTTTTTCAAAGTCAGAAATATAAAAAAATCAATTTTTTTGATTTTTAAGTGAAATGCATTTGAAATAGAAACTTCTCAATGAAACTGAGGTGTATGTGAAAAATTTTTTTTCTTGAAAATTTCGAAAATTTTTCTAAGTCCCAAAAATGAAAAATCAACTGAAAAATTTAATTTTCATAATAAATAAAGAAAAGTTGAAAGAAAAATGAAAAATCAACTGAAAAATTAAATTTTCATAATAAATAAAGAAAAGTTGAAAGAAAAATGAAAAATCAACTGAAAAATTAAATTTTCATAATAAATAAAGAAAAGTTGAAAGAAAAATTTCGATATTTTTTTCAAAGTCAGAAATATAAAAAAATCAATTTTTTTGATTTTTAAGTGAAATGCATTTGAAATAGAAACTTCTCAATGAAACTGAGGTGTATGTGAAAAATTTTTTTTCTTGAAAATTTCGAAAATTTTTCTAAGTCCCAAAAATGAAAAATCAACTGAAAAATTTAATTTTCATAATAAATAAAGAAAAGTTGAAAGAAAAATGAAAAATCAACTGAAAAATTAAATTTTCATAATAAATAAAGAAAAGTTGAAAGAAAAATTTCGATATTTTTTTCAAAGTCAGAAATATAAAAAAATCAATTTTTTTGATTTTTAAGTGAAATGCATTTGAAATAGAAACTTCTCAATGAAACTGAGGTGTATGTGAAAAATTTTTTTTCTTGAAAATTTCGAAAATTTTTCTAAGTCCCAAAAATGAAAAATCAACTGAAAAATTTAATTTTCATAATAAATAAAGAAAAGTTGAAAGAAAAATGAAAAATCAACTGAAAAATTAAATTTTCATAATAAATAAAGAAAAGTTGAAAGAAAAATGAAAAATCAACTGAAAAATTAAATTTTCATAATAAATAAAGAAAAGTTGAAAGAAAAATTTCGATATTTTTTTCAAAGTCAGAAATATAAAAAAATCAATTTTTTTGATTTTTAAGTGAAATGCATTTGAAATAGAAACTTCTCAATGAAACTGAGGTGTATGTGAAAAATTTTTTTTCTTGAAAATTTCGAAAATTTTTCTAAGTCCCAAAAATGAAAAATCAACTGAAAAATTTAATTTTCATAATAAATAAGGAAAAGTTGAAAGAAAAATGAAAAATCAACTGAAAAATTAAATTTTCATAATAAATAAAGAAAAGTTGAAAGAAAAATTTCGATATTTTTTTCAAAGTCAGAAATAGTCAGAAATAGTCAGAAATATAAAAAAATCAATTGGAAAAAATATAGTCCCGCTAGAATGCCATTTGCTGTTTGTGTGTTTAAAAGGTATATTATGAGAAGTGCAAAAATGAACAATTCCATAGAAGGTCAGATTATATGAGAAAAAAAATCGAAAATTTTTCTAAGTCCCAAAAATGAAGAATCAACTGAAAAATTTAATTTTCATAATAAATAAAGAAAAGTTGAAAGAAAAATGAAAAATCAACTGAAAAATTAAATTTTCATAATAAATAAAGAAAAGTTGAAAGAAAAATTTCGATATTTTTTTCAAAGTCAGAAATAGTCAGAAATAGTCAGAAATATAAAAAAATCAATTGGAAAAAATATAGTCCCGCTAGAATGCCATTTGCTGTTTGTGTGTTTAAAAGGTATATTATGAGAAGTGTAAAAATGAACAATTCCATAGAAGGTCAGATTATATGAGAAAAAAAATCGAAAATTTTTCTAAGTCCCAAAAATGAAAAATCAATTGAAAAATTTAATTTTCATAATAAATAAAGAAAAGTTGAAAGAAAAATGAAAAATCAACTGAAAAATTAAATTTTCATAATAAATAAAGAAAAGTTGAAAGAAAAATGAAAAATCAACTGAAAAATTAAATTTTCATAATAAATAAAGAAAAGTTGAAAGAAAAATTTCGATATTTTTTTCAAAGTCAGAAATATAAAAAAATCAATTTTTTTGATTTTTAAGTGAAATGCATTTGAAATAGAAACTTCTCAATGAAACTGAGGTGTATGTGAAAAATTTTTTTTCTTGAAAATTTCGAAAATTTTTCTAAGTCCCAAAAATGAAAAATCAACTGAAAAATTTAATTTTCATAATAAATAAAGAAAAGTTGAAAGAAAAATGAAAAATCAACTGAAAAATTAAATTTTCATAATAAATAAAGAAAAGTTGAAAGAAAAATTTCGATATTTTTTTCCGTCAGAAATATAAAAAAATCAATTTTTTTGATTTTTAAGTGAAATGCATTTGAAATAGAAACTTCTCAATGAAACTGAGGTGTATGTGAAAAATTTTTTTTCTTGAAAATTTCGAAAATTTTTCTAAGTCCCAAAAATGAAAAATCAACTGAAAAATTTAATTTTCATAATAAATAAAGAAAAGTTGAAAGAAAAATGAAAAATCAACTGAAAAATTAAATTTTCATAATAAATAAAGAAAAGTTGAAAGAAAAATGAAAAATCAACTGAAAAATTAAATTTTCATAATAAATAAAGAAAAGTTGAAAGAAAAATTTCGATATTTTTTTCAAAGTCAGAAATATAAAAAAATCAATTTTTTTGATTTTTAAGTGAAATGCATTTGAAATAGAAACTTCTCAATGAAACTGAGGTGTATGTGAAAAATTTTTTTTCTTGAAAATTTCGAAAATTTTTCTAAGTCCCAAAAATGAAAAATCAACTGAAAAATTTAATTTTCATAATAAATAAAGAAAAGTTGAAAGAAAAATGAAAAATCAACTGAAAAATTAAATTTTCATAATAAATAAAGAAAAGTTGAAAGAAAAATTTCGATATTTTTTTCAAAAGTCAGAAATAGTCAGAAATATAAAAAAATCAATTGGAAAAAATATAGTCCCGCTAGAATGCCATTTGCTGTTTGTGTGTTTAAAAGGTATATTATGAGAAGTGTAAAAATGAACAATTCCATAGAAGGTCAGATTATATGAGAAAAAAAATCGAAAATTTTTCTAAGTCCCAAAAATGAAGAATCAACTGAAAAATTTAATTTTCATAATAAATAAAGAAAAGTTGAAAGAAAAATGAAAAATCAACTGAAAAATTAAATTTTCATAATAAATAAAGAAAAGTTGAAAGAAAAATTTCGATATTTTTTTCAAAGTCAGAAATAGTCAGAAATAGTCAGAAATATAAAAAAATCAATTGGAAAAAATATAGTCCCGCTAGAATGCCATTTGCTGTTTGTGTGTTTAAAAGGTATATTATGAGAAGTGTAAAAATGAACAATTCCATAGAAGGTCAGATTATATGAGAAAAAAAATCGAAAATTTTTCTAAGTCCCAAAAATGAAAAATCAATTGAAAAATTTAATTTTCATAATAAATAAAGAAAAGTTGAAAGAAAAATGAAAAATCAACTGAAAAATTAAATTTTCATAATAAATAAAGAAAAGTTGAAAGAAAAATGAAAAATCAACTGAAAAATTAAATTTTCATAATAAATAAAGAAAAGTTGAAAGAAAAATTTCGATATTTTTTTCAAAGTCAGAAATATAAAAAAATCAATTTTTTTGATTTTTAAGTGAAATGCATTTGAAATAGAAACTTCTCAATGAAACTGAGGTGTATGTGAAAAATTTTTTTTCTTGAAAATTTCGAAAATTTTTCTAAGTCCCAAAAATGAAAAATCAACTGAAAAATTTAATTTTCATAATAAATAAAGAAAAGTTGAAAGAAAAATGAAAAATCAACTGAAAAATTAAATTTTCATAATAAATAAAGAAAAGTTGAAAGAAAAATTTCGATATTTTTTTCAGTCAGAAATATAAAAAAATCAATTTTTTTGATTTTTAAGTGAAATGCATTTGAAATAGAAACTTCTCAATGAAACTGAGGTGTATGTGAAAAATTTTTTTTCTTGAAAATTTCGAAAATTTTTCTAAGTCCCAAAAATGAAAAATCAACTGAAAAATTTAATTTTCATAATAAATAAAGAAAAGTTGAAAGAAAAATGAAAAATCAACTGAAAAATTAAATTTTCATAATAAATAAAGAAAAGTTGAAAGAAAAATGAAAAATCAACTGAAAAATTAAATTTTCATAATAAATAAAGAAAAGTTGAAAGAAAAATTTCGATATTTTTTTCAAAGTCAGAAATATAAAAAAATCAATTTTTTTGATTTTTAAGTGAAATGCATTTGAAATAGAAACTTCTCAATGAAACTGAGGTGTATGTGAAAAATTTTTTTTCTTGAAAATTTCGAAAATTTTTCTAAGTCCCAAAAATGAAAAATCAACTGAAAAATTTAATTTTCATAATAAATAAAGAAAAGTTGAAAGAAAAATGAAAAATCAACTGAAAAATTAAATTTTCATAATAAATAAAGAAAAGTTGAAAGAAAAATTTCGATATTTTTTTCAAAAGTCAGAAATAGTCAGAAATATAAAAAAATCAATTGGAAAAAATATAGTCCCGCTAGAATGCCATTTGCTGTTTGTGTGTTTAAAAGGTATATTATGAGAAGTGTAAAAATGAACAATTCCATAGAAGGTCAGATTATATGAGAAAAAAAATCGAAAATTTTTCTAAGTCCCAAAAATGAAGAATCAACTGAAAAATTTAATTTTCATAATAAATAAAGAAAAGTTGAAAGAAAAATGAAAAATCAACTGAAAAATTAAATTTTCATAATAAATAAAGAAAAGTTGAAAGAAAAATTTCGATATTTTTTTCAAAGTCAGAAATAGTCAGAAATAGTCAGAAATATAAAAAAATCAATTGGAAAAAATATAGTCCCGCTAGAATGCCATTTGCTGTTTGTGTGTTTAAAAGGTATATTATGAGAAGTGTAAAAATGAACAATTCCATAGAAGGTCAGATTATATGAGAAAAAAAATCGAAAATTTTTCTAAGTCCCAAAAATGAAAAATCAACTGAAAAATTTAATTTTCATAATAAATAAAGAAAAGTTGAAAGAAAAATGAAAAATCAACTGAAAAATTAAATTTTCATAATAAATAAAGAAAAGTTGAAAGAAAAATGAAAAATCAACTGAAAAATTAAATTTTCATAATAAATAAAGAAAAGTTGAAAGAAAAATTTCGATATTTTTTTCAAAGTCAGAAATATAAAAAAATCAATTTTTTTGATTTTTAAGTGAAATGCATTTGAAATAGAAACTTCTCAATGAAACTGAGGTGTATGTGAAAAATTTTTTTTCTTGAAAATTTCGAAAATTTTTCTAAGTCCCAAAAATGAAAAATCAACTGAAAAATTTAATTTTCATAATAAATAAAGAAAAGTTGAAAGAAAAATGAAAAATCAACTGAAAAATTAAATTTTCATAATAAATAAAGAAAAGTTGAAAGAAAAATTTCGATATTTTTTTCAAAGTCAGAAATATAAAAAAATCAATTTTTTTGATTTTTAAGTGAAATGCATTTGAAATAGAAACTTCTCAATGAAACTGAGGTGTATGTGAAAAATTTTTTTTCTTGAAAATTTCGAAAATTTTTCTAAGTCCCAAAAATGAAAAATCAACTGAAAAATTTAATTTTCATAATAAATAAAGAAAAGTTGAAAGAAAAATGAAAAATCAACTGAAAAATTAAATTTTCATAATAAATAAAGAAAAGTTGAAAGAAAAATTTCGATATTTTTTTCAAAGTCAGAAATAGTCAGAAATATAAAAAAATCAATTGGAAAAAATATAGTCCCGCTAGAATGCCATTTGCTGTTTGTGTGTTTAAAAGGTATATTATGAGAAGTGTAAAAATGAACAATTCCATAGAAGGTCAGATTATATGAGAAAAAAAATCGAAAATTTTTCTAAGTCCCAAAAATGAAGAATCAACTGAAAAATTTAATTTTCATAATAAATAAAGAAAAGTTCAAAGAAAAATGAAAAATCAACTGAAAAATTAAATTTTCATAATAAATAAAGAAAAGTTGAAAGAAAAATTTCGATATTTTTTTCAAAGTCAGAAATAGTCAGAAATATAAAAAAATCAATTGGAAAAAATATATATATGATTTTTAAGTGGAATTCATTTGAAATAGAGACTTCTCAATGAAACTGAGGTGTATGTCAAAAATTTTTTTTCTTGAAAATTTCGAAAATTTTTCTAAGTCCCGCTAGAATGCCATTTGCTGTTTGTGTGTTTAAAAGGTATATTATGAGAAGTGTAAAAATGAACAATTCCATAGAAGGTCAGATTATATGAGAAAAAAAATCGAAAATTTTTCTAAGTCCCAAAAATGAAAAATCAACTGAAAAATTTAATTTTCATAATAAATAAAGAAAAGTTGAAAGAAAAATGAAAAATCAACTGAAAAATTAAATTTTCATAATACATAAAGAAAAGTTGAAAGAAAAATGAAAAATCAACTGAAAAATTAAATTTTCATAATAAATAAAGAAAAGTTGAAAGAAAAATTTCGATATTTTTTTCAAAGTCAGAAATATAAAAAAATCAATTTTTTTGATTTTTAAGTGAAATGCATTTGAAATAGAAACTTCTCAATGAAACTGAGGTGTATGTGAAAAATTTTTTTTCTTGAAAATTTCGAAAATTTTTCTAAGTCCCAAAAATGAAAAATCAACTGAAAAATTTAATTTTCATAATAAATAAAGAAAAGTTGAAAGAAAAATGAAAAATCAACTGAAAAATTAAATTTTCATAATAAATAAAGAAAAGTTGAAAGAAAAATTTCGATATTTTTTTCAAAGTCAGAAATAGTCAGAAATATAAAAAAATCAATTGGAAAAAATATATATATGATTTTTAAGTGGAATTCATTTGAAATAGAGACTTCTCAATGAAACTGAGGTGTATGTCAAAAATTTTTTTTCTTGAAAATTTCGAAAATTTTTCTAAGTCCCGCTAGAATGCCATTTGCTGTTTGTGTGTTTAAAAGGTATATTATGAGAAGTGTAAAAATGAACAATTCCATAGAAGGTCAGATTATATGAGAAAAAAAATCGAAAATTTTTCTAAGTCCCAAAAATGAAAAATCAACTGAAAAATTTAATTTTCATAATAAATAAAGAAAAGTTGAAAGAAAAATGAAAAATCAACTGAAAAATTAAATTTTCATAATAAATAAAGAAAAGTTGAAAGAAAAATGAAAAATCAACTGAAAAATTAAATTTTCATAATAAATAAAGAAAAGTTGAAAGAAAAATTTCGATATTTTTTTCAAAGTCAGAAATATAAAAAAATCAATTTTTTTGATTTTTAAGTGAAATGCATTTGAAATAGAAACTTCTCAATGAAACTGAGGTGTATGTGAAAAATTTTTTTTCTTGAAAATTTCGAAAATTTTTCTAAGTCCCAAAAATGAAAAATCAACTGAAAAATTTAATTTTCATAATAAATAAAGAAAAGTTGAAAGAAAAATGAAAAATCAACTGAAAAATTAAATTTTCATAATAAATAAAGAAAAGTTGAAAGAAAAATTTCGATATTTTTTTCAAAGTCAGAAATAGTCAGAAATATAAAAAAATCAATTGGAAAAAATATATATATGATTTTTAAGTGGAATTCATTTGAAATAGAGACTTCTCAATGAAACTGAGGTGTATGTCAAAAATTTTTTTTCTTGAAAATTTCGAAAATTTTTCTAAGTCCCGCTAGAATGCCATTTGCTGTTTGTGTGTTTAAAAGGTATATTATGAGAAGTGTAAAAATGAACAATTCCATAGAAGGTCAGATTATATGAGAAAAAAAATCGAAAATTTTTCTAAGTCCCAAAAATGAAAAATCAACTGAAAAATTTAATTTTCATAATAAATAAAGAAAAGTTGAAAGAAAAATGAAAAATCAACTGAAAAATTAAATTTTCATAATAAATAAAGAAAAGTTGAAAGAAAAATGAAAAATCAACTGAAAAATTAAATTTTCATAATAAATAAAGAAAAGTTGAAAGAAAAATTTCGATATTTTTTTCAAAGTCAGAAATATAAAAAAATCAATTTTTTTGATTTTTAAGTGAAATGCATTTGAAATAGAAACTTCTCAATGAAACTGAGGTGTATGTGAAAAATTTTTTTTCTTGAAAATTTCGAAAATTTTTCTAAGTCCCAAAAATGAAAAATCAACTGAAAAATTTAATTTTCATAATAAATAAAGAAAAGTTGAAAGAAAAATGAAAAATCAACTGAAAAATTAAATTTTCATAATAAATAAAGAAAAGTTGAAAGAAAAATTTCGATATTTTTTTCAAAGTCAGAAATAGTCAGAAATAGTCAGAAATATAAAAAAATCAATTGGAAAAAATATAGTCCCGCTAGAATGCCATTTGCTGTTTGTGTGTTTAAAAGGTATATTATGAGAAGTGTAAAAATGAACAATTCCATAGAAGGTCAGATTATATGAGAAAAAAAATCGAAAATTTTTGTAAGTCCCAAAAATGAAGAATCAACTGAAAAATTTAATTTTCATAATAAATAAAGAAAAGTTGAAAGAAAAATGAAAAATCAACTGAAAAATTAAATTTTCATAATAAATAAAGAAAAGTTGAAAGAAAAATTTCGATATTTTTTTCAAAGTCAGAAATATAAAAAAATCAATTTTTTTGATTTTTAAGTGAAATGCATTTGAAATAGAAACTTCTCAATGAAACTGAGGTGTATGTGAAAAATTTTTTTTCTTGAAAATTTCGAAAATTTTTCTAAGTCCCAAAAATGAAAAATCAACTGAAAAATTTAATTTTCATAATAAATAAAGAAAAGTTGAAAGAAAAATGAAAAATCAACTGAAAAATTAAATTTTCATAATAAATAAAGAAAAGTTGAAAGAAAAATTTCGATATTTTTTTCAAAGTCAGAAATAGTCAGAAATATAAAAAAATCAATTGGAAAAAATATATATATGATTTTTAAGTGGAATTCATTTGAAATAGAGACTTCTCAATGAAACTGAGGTGTATGTCAAAAATTTTTTTTCTTGAAAATTTCGAAAATTTTTCTAAGTCCCGCTAGAATGCCATTTGCTGTTTGTGTGTTTAAAAGGTATATTATGAGAAGTGTAAAAATGAACAATTCCATAGAAGGTCAGATTATATGAGAAAAAAAATCGAAAATTTTTCTAAGTCCCAAAAATGAAAAATCAACTGAAAAATTTAATTTTCATAATAAATAAAGAAAAGTTGAAAGAAAAATGAAAAATCAACTGAAAAATTAAATTTTCATAATAAATAAAGAAAAGTTGAAAGAAAAATGAAAAATCAACTGAAAAATTAAATTTTCATAATAAATAAAGAAAAGTTGAAAGAAAAATTTCGATATTTTTTTCAAAGTCAGAAATATAAAAAAATCAATTTTTTTGATTTTTAAGTGAAATGCATTTGAAATAGAAACTTCTCAATGAAACTGAGGTGTATGTGAAAAATTTTTTTTCTTGAAAATTTCGAAAATTTTTCTAAGTCCCAAAAATGAAAAATCAACTGAAAAATTTAATTTTCATAATAAATAAAGAAAAGTTGAAAGAAAAATGAAAAATCAACTGAAAAATTAAATTTTCATAATAAATAAAGAAAAGTTGAAAGAAAAATTTCGATATTTTTTTCAAAGTCAGAAATAGTCAGAAATATAAAAAAATCAATTGGAAAAAATATATATATGATTTTTAAGTGGAATTCATTTGAAATAGAGACTTCTCAATGAAACTGAGGTGTATGTCAAAAATTTTTTTTCTTGAAAATTTCGAAAATTTTTCTAAGTCCCGCTAGAATGCCATTTGCTGTTTGTGTGTTTAAAAGGTATATTATGAGAAGTGTAAAAATGAACAATTCCATAGAAGGTCAGATTATATGAGAAAAAAAATCGAAAATTTTTCTAAGTCCCAAAAATGAAAAATCAACTGAAAAATTTAATTTTCATAATAAATAAAGAAAAGTTGAAAGAAAAATGAAAAATCAACTGAAAAATTAAATTTTCATAATAAATAAAGAAAAGTTGAAAGAAAAATGAAAAATCAACTGAAAAATTAAATTTTCATAATAAATAAAGAAAAGTTGAAAGAAAAATTTCGATATTTTTTTCAAAGTCAGAAATATAAAAAAATCAATTTTTTTGATTTTTAAGTGAAATGCATTTGAAATAGAAACTTCTCAATGAAACTGAGGTGTATGTGAAAAATTTTTTTTCTTGAAAATTTCGAAAATTTTTCTAAGTCCCAAAAATGAAAAATCAACTGAAAAATTTAATTTTCATAATAAATAAAGAAAAGTTGAAAGAAAAATGAAAAATCAACTGAAAAATTAAATTTTCATAATAAATAAAGAAAAGTTGAAAGAAAAATTTCGATATTTTTTTCAAAGTCAGAAATAGTCAGAAATAGTCAGAAATATAAAAAAATCAATTGGAAAAAATATAGTCCCGCTAGAATGCCATTTGCTGTTTGTGTGTTTAAAAGGTATATTATGAGAAGTGTAAAAATGAACAATTCCATAGAAGGTCAGATTATATGAGAAAAAAAATCGAAAATTTTTGTAAGTCCCAAAAATGAAGAATCAACTGAAAAATTTAATTTTCATAATAAATAAAGAAAAGTTGAAAGAAAAATGAAAAATCAACTGAAAAATTAAATTTTCATAATAAATAAAGAAAAGTTGAAAGAAAAATTTCGATATTTTTTTCAAAGTCAGAAATATAAAAAAATCAATTTTTTTGATTTTTAAGTGAAATGCATTTGAAATAGAAACTTCTCAATGAAACTGAGGTGTATGTGAAAAATTTTTTTTCTTGAAAATTTCGAAAATTTTTCTAAGTCCCAAAAATGAAAAATCAACTGAAAAATTTAATTTTCATAATAAATAAAGAAAAGTTGAAGGAAAAATGAAAAATCAACTGAAAAATTAAATTTTCATAATAAATAAAGAAAAGTTGAAAGAAAAATTTCGATATTTTTTTCAAAGTCAGAAATAGTCAGAAATATAAAAAAATCAATTGGAAAAAATATATATATGATTTTTAAGTGGAATTCATTTGAAATAGAGACTTCTCAATGAAACTGAGGTGTATGTCAAAAATTTTTTTTCTTGAAAATTTCGAAAATTTTTCTAAGTCCCGCTAGAATGCCATTTGCTGTTTGTGTGTTTAAAAGGTATATTATGAGAAGTGTAAAAATGAACAATTCCATAGAAGGTCAGATTATATGAGAAAAAAAATCGAAAATTTTTCTAAGTCCCAAAAATGAAAAATCAACTGAAAAATTTAATTTTCATAATAAATAAAGAAAAGTTGAAAGAAAAATGAAAAATCAACTGAAAAATTAAATTTTCATAATAAATAAAGAAAAGTTGAAAGAAAAATGAAAAATCAACTGAAAAATTAAATTTTCATAATAAATAAAGAAAAGTTGAAAGAAAAATTTCGATATTTTTTTCAAAGTCAGAAATATAAAAAAATCAATTTTTTTGATTTTTAAGTGAAATGCATTTGAAATAGAAACTTCTCAATGAAACTGAGGTGTATGTGAAAAATTTTTTTTCTTGAAAATTTCGAAAATTTTTCTAAGTCCCAAAAATGAAAAATCAACTGAAAAATTTAATTTTCATAATAAATAAAGAAAAGTTGAAAGAAAAATGAAAAATCAACTGAAAAATTAAATTTTCATAATAAATAAAGAAAAGTTGAAAGAAAAATTTCGATATTTTTTTCAAAGTCAGAAATAGTCAGAAATAGTCAGAAATATAAAAAAATCAATTGGAAAAAATATAGTCCCGCTAGAATGCCATTTGCTGTTTGTGTGTTTAAAAGGTATATTATGAGAAGTGTAAAAATGAACAATTCCATAGAAGGTCAGATTATATGAGAAAAAAAATCGAAAATTTTTCTAAGTCCCAAAAATGAAAAATCAACTGAAAAATTTAATTTTCATAATAAATAAAGAAAAGTTGAAAGAAAAATGAAAAATCAACTGAAAAATTAAATTTTCATAATAAATAAAGAAAAGTTGAAAGAAAAATTTCGATATTTTTTTCAAAGTCAGAAATATAAAAAAATCAATTTTTTTGATTTTTAAGTGAAATGCATTTGAAATAGAAACTTCTCAATGAAACTGAGGTGTATGTGAAAAATTTTTTTTCTTGAAAATTTCGAAAATTTTTCTAAGTCCCAAAAATGAAAAATCAACTGAAAAATTTAATTTTCATAATAAATAAAGAAAAGTTGAAAGAAAAATGAAAAATCAACTGAAAAATTAAATTTTCATAATAAATAAAGAAAAGTTGAAAGAAAAATTTCGATATTTTTTTCAAAGTCAGAAATAGTCAGAAATATAAAAAAATCAATTGGAAAAAATATATATATGATTTTTAAGTGGAATTCATTTGAAATAGAGACTTCTCAATGAAACTGAGGTGTATGTCAAAAATTTTTTTTCTTGAAAATTTCGAAAATTTTTCTAAGTCCCAAAAATGAAAAATCAACTGAAAAATTTAATTTTCATAATAAATAAAGAAAAGTTGAAAGAAAAATGAAAAATCAACTGAAAAATTAAATTTTCATAATAAATAAAGAAAAGTTGAAAGAAAAATTTCGATATTTTTTTCAAAGTCAGAAATAGTCAGAAATAGTCAGAAATATAAAAAAATCAATTGGAAAAAATATAGTCCCGCTAGAATGCCATTTGCTGTTTGTGTGTTTAAAAGGTATATTATGAGAAGTGTAAAAATGAACAATTCCATAGAAGGTCAGATTATATGAGAAAAAAAATCGAAAATTTTTCTAAGTCCCAAAAATGAAGAATCAACTGAAAAATTTAATTTTCATAATAAATAAAGAAAAGTTGAAAGAAAAATGAAAAATCAACTGAAAAATTAAATTTTCATAATAAATAAAGAAAAGTTGAAAGAAAAATTTCGATATTTTTTTCAAAGTCAGAAATAGTCAGAAATATAAAAAAATCAATTGGAAAAAATATATATATGATTTTTAAGTGGAATTCATTTGAAATAGAGACTTCTCAATGAAACTGAGGTGTATGTCAAAAATTTTTTTTCTTGAAAATTTCGAAAATTTTTCTAAGTCCCGCTAGAATGCCATTTGCTGTTTGTGTGTTTAAAAGGTATATTATGAGAAGTGTAAAAATGAACAATTCCATAGAAGGTCAGATTATATGAGAAAAAAAATCGAAAATTTTTCTAAGTCCCAAAAATGAAAAATCAACTGAAAAATTTAATTTTCATAATAAATAAAGAAAAGTTGAAAGAAAAATGAAAAATCAACTGAAAAATTAAATTTTCATAATAAATAAAGAAAAGTTGAAAGAAAAATGAAAAATCAACTGAAAAATTAAATTTTCATAATAAATAAAGAAAAGTTGAAAGAAAAATTTCGATATTTTTTTCAAAGTCAGAAATATAAAAAAATCAATTTTTTTGATTTTTAAGTGAAATGCATTTGAAATAGAAACTTCTCAATGAAACTGAGGTGTATGTGAAAAATTTTTTTTCTTGAAAATTTCGAAAATTTTTCTAAGTCCCAAAAATGAAAAATCAACTGAAAAATTTAATTTTCATAATAAATAAAGAAAAGTTGAAAGAAAAATGAAAAATCAACTGAAAAATTAAATTTTCATAATAAATAAAGAAAAGTTGAAAGAAAAATTTCGATATTTTTTTCAAAGTCAGAAATAGTCAGAAATATAAAAAAATCAATTGGAAAAAATATATATATGATTTTTAAGTGGAATTCATTTGAAATAGAGACTTCTCAATGAAACTGAGGTGTAAGTCAAAAATTTTTTTTCTTGAAAATTTCGAAAATTTTTCTAAGTCCCGCTAGAATGCCATTTGCTGTTTGTGTGTTTAAAAGGTATATTATGAGAAGTGTAAAAATGAACAATTCCATAGAAGGTCAGATTATATGAGAAAAAAAATCGAAAATTTTTCTAAGTCCCAAAAATGAAAAATCAACTGAAAAATTTAATTTTCATAATAAATAAAGAAAAGTTGAAAGAAAAATGAAAAATCAACTGAAAAATTAAATTTTCATAATAAATAAAGAAAAGTTGAAAGAAAAATGAAAAATCAACTGAAAAATTAAATTTTCATAATAAATAAAGAAAAGTTGAAAGAAAAATTTCGATATTTTTTTCAAAGTCAGAAATATAAAAAAATCAATTTTTTTGATTTTTAAGTGAAATGCATTTGAAATAGAAACTTCTCAATGAAACTGAGGTGTATGTGAAAAATTTTTTTTCTTGAAAATTTCGAAAATTTTTCTAAGTCCCAAAAATGAAAAATCAACTGAAAAATTTAATTTTCATAATAAATAAAGAAAAGTTGAAAGAAAAATGAAAAATCAACTGAAAAATTAAATTTTCATAATAAATAAAGAAAAGTTGAAAGAAAAATTTCGATATTTTTTTCAAAGTCAGAAATAGTCAGAAATAGTCAGAAATATAAAAAAATCAATTGGAAAAAATATAGTCCCGCTAGAATGCCATTTGCTGTTTGTGTGTTTAAAAGGTATATTATGAGAAGTGTAAAAATGAACAATTCCATAGAAGGTCAGATTATATGAGAAAAAAAATCGAAAATTTTTCTAAGTCCCAAAAATGAAAAATCAACTGAAAAATTTAATTTTCATAATAAATAAAGAAAAGTTGAAAGAAAAATGAAAAATCAACTGAAAAATTAAATTTTCATAATAAATAAAGAAAAGTTGAAAGAAAAATGAAAAATCAACTGAAAAATTAAATTTTCATAATAAATAAAGAAAAGTTGAAAGAAAAATTTCGATATTTTTTTCAAAGTCAGAAATATAAAAAAATCAATTTTTTTGATTTTTAAGTGAAATGCATTTGAAATAGAAACTTCTCAATGAAACTGAGGTGTATGTGAAAAATTTTTTTTCTTGAAAATTTCGAAAATTTTTCTAAGTCCCAAAAATGAAAAATCAACTGAAAAATTTAATTTTCATAATAAATAAAGAAAAGTTGAAAGAAAAATGAAAAATCAACTGAAAAATTAAATTTTCATAATAAATAAAGAAAAGTTGAAAGAAAAATTTCGATATTTTTTTCAAAGTCAGAAATAGTCAGAAATAGTCAGAAATATAAAAAAATCAATTGGAAAAAATATAGTCCCGCTAGAATGCCATTTGCTGTTTGTGTGTTTAAAAGGTATATTATGAGAAGTGTAAAAATGAACAATTCCATAGAAGGTCAGATTATATGAGAAAAAAAATCGAAAATTTTTCTAAGTCCCAAAAATGAAGAATCAACTGAAAAATTTAATTTTCATAATAAATAAAGAAAAGTTGAAAGAAAAATGAAAAATCAACTGAAAAATTAAATTTTCATAATAAATAAAGAAAAGTTGAAAGAAAAATTTCGATATTTTTTTCAAAGTCAGAAATAGTCAGAAATATAAAAAAATCAATTGGAAAAAATATATATATGATTTTTAAGTGGAATTCATTTGAAATAGAGACTTCTCAATGAAACTGAGGTGTATGTCAAAAATTTTTTTTCTTGAAAATTTCGAAAATTTTTCTAAGTCCCGCTAGAATGCCATTTGCTGTTTGTGTGTTTAAAAGGTATATTATGAGAAGTGTAAAAATGAACAATTCCATAGAAGGTCAGATTATATGAGAAAAAAAATCGAAAATTTTTCTAAGTCCCAAAAATGAAAAATCAACTGAAAAATTTAATTTTCATAATAAATAAAGAAAAGTTGAAAGAAAAATGAAAAATCAACTGAAAAATTAAATTTTCATAATAAATAAAGAAAAGTTGAAAGAAAAATGAAAAATCAACTGAAAAATTAAATTTTCATAATAAATAAAGAAAAGTTGAAAGAAAAATTTCGATATTTTTTTCAAAGTCAGAAATATAAAAAAATCAATTTTTTTGATTTTTAAGTGAAATGCATTTGAAATAGAAACTTCTCAATGAAACTGAGGTGTATGTGAAAAATTTTTTTTCTTGAAAATTTCGAAAATTTTTCTAAGTCCCAAAAATGAAAAATCAACTGAAAAATTTAATTTTCATAATAAATAAAGAAAAGTTGAAAGAAAAATGAAAAATCAACTGAAAAATTAAATTTTCATAATAAATAAAGAAAAGTTGAAAGAAAAATTTCGATATTTTTTTCAAAGTCAGAAATAGTCAGAAATATAAAAAAATCAATTGGAAAAAATATATATATGATTTTTAAGTGGAATTCATTTGAAATAGAGACTTCTCAATGAAACTGAGGTGTAAGTCAAAAATTTTTTTTCTTGAAAATTTCGAAAATTTTTCTAAGTCCCGCTAGAATGCCATTTGCTGTTTGTGTGTTTAAAAGGTATATTATGAGAAGTGTAAAAATGAACAATTCCATAGAAGGTCAGATTATATGAGAAAAAAAATCGAAAATTTTTCTAAGTCCCAAAAATGAAAAATCAACTGAAAAATTTAATTTTCATAATAAATAAAGAAAAGTTGAAAGAAAAATGAAAAATCAACTGAAAAATTAAATTTTCATAATAAATAAAGAAAAGTTGAAAGAAAAATGAAAAATCAACTGAAAAATTAAATTTTCATAATAAATAAAGAAAAGTTGAAAGAAAAATTTCGATATTTTTTTCAAAGTCAGAAATATAAAAAAATCAATTTTTTTGATTTTTAAGTGAAATGCATTTGAAATAGAAACTTCTCAATGAAACTGAGGTGTATGTGAAAAATTTTTTTTCTTGAAAATTTCGAAAATTTTTCTAAGTCCCAAAAATGAAAAATCAACTGAAAAATTTAATTTTCATAATAAATAAAGAAAAGTTGAAAGAAAAATGAAAAATC
This sequence comes from Volucella zonaria, assembly GCA_963966105.1. Lineage (NCBI taxonomy): Eukaryota > Metazoa > Arthropoda > Insecta > Diptera > Syrphidae > Volucella > Volucella zonaria. Next base: position 39,271 of record CAWYQB010000663.1, on the reverse strand, counting down.
AACTGAAAAATTAAATTTTCATAATAAATAAAGAAAAGTTGAAAGAAAAATTTCGATATTTTTTTCAAAGTCAGAAATAGTCAGAAATAGTCAGAAATATAAAAAAATCAATTGGAAAAAATATAGTCCCGCTAGAATGCCATTTGCTGTTTGTGTGTTTAAAAGGTATATTATGAGAAGTGTAAAAATGAACAATTCCATAGAAGGTCAGATTATATGAGAAAAAAAATCGAAAATTTTTCTAAGTCCCAAAAATGAAGAATCAACTGAAAAATTTAATTTTCATAATAAATAAAGAAAAGTTGAAAGAAAAATGAAAAATCAACTGAAAAATTAAATTTTCATAATAAATAAAGAAAAGTTGAAAGAAAAATTTCGATATTTTTTTCAAAGTCAGAAATAGTCAGAAATATAAAAAAATCAATTGGAAAAAATATATATATGATTTTTAAGTGGAATTCATTTGAAATAGAGACTTCTCAATGAAACTGAGGTGTATGTCAAAAATTTTTTTTCTTGAAAATTTCGAAAATTTTTCTAAGTCCCGCTAGAATGCCATTTGCTGTTTGTGTGTTTAAAAGGTATATTATGAGAAGTGTAAAAATGAACAATTCCATAGAAGGTCAGATTATATGAGAAAAAAAATCGAAAATTTTTCTAAGTCCCAAAAATGAAGAATCAACTGAAAAATTTAATTTTCATAATAAATAAAGAAAAGTTGAAAGAAAAATGAAAAATCAACTGAAAAATTAAATTTTCATAATAAATAAAGAAAAGTTGAAAGAAAAATGAAAAATCAACTGAAAAATTAAATTTTCATAATAAATAAAGAAAAGTTGAAAGAAAAATTTCGATATTTTTTTCAAAGTCAGAAATATAAAAAAATCAATTTTTTTGATTTTTAAGTGAAATGCATTTGAAATAGAAACTTCTCAATGAAACTGAGGTGTATGTGAAAAATTTTTTTTCTTGAAAATTTCGAAAATTTTTCTAAGTCCCAAAAATGAAAAATCAACTGAAAAATTTAATTTTCATAATAAATAAAGAAAAGTTGAAAGAAAAATGAAAAATCAACTGAAAAATTAAATTTTCATAATAAATAAAGAAAAGTTGAAAGAAAAATTTCGATATTTTTTTCAAAGTCAGAAATAGTCAGAAATAGTCAGAAATATAAAAAAATCAATTGGAAAAAATATAGTCCCGCTAGAATGCCATTTGCTGTTTGTGTGTTTAAAAGGTATATTATGAGAAGTGTAAAAATGAACAATTCCATAGAAGGTCAGATTATATGAGAAAAAAAATCGAAAATTTTTCTAAGTCCCAAAAATGAAGAATCAACTGAAAAATTTAATTTTCATAATAAATAAAGAAAAGTTGAAAGAAAAATGAAAAATCAACTGAAAAATTAAATTTTCATAATAAATAAAGAAAAGTTGAAAGAAAAATTTCGATATTTTTTTCAAAGTCAGAAATAGTCAGAAATATAAAAAAATCAATTGGAAAAAATATATATATGATTTTTAAGTGGAATTCATTTGAAATAGAGACTTCTCAATGAAACTGAGGTGTATGTCAAAAATTTTTTTTCTTGAAAATTTCGAAAATTTTTCTAAGTCCCGCTAGAATGCCATTTGCTGTTTGTGTGTTTAAAAGGTATATTATGAGAAGTGTAAAAATGAACAATTCCATAGAAGGTCAGATTATATGAGAAAAAAAATCGAAAATTTTTCTAAGTCCCAAAAATGAAGAATCAACTGAAAAATTTAATTTTCATAATAAATAAAGAAAAGTTGAAAGAAAAATGAAAAATCAACTGAAAAATTAAATTTTCATAATAAATAAAGAAAAGTTGAAAGAAAAATGAAAAATCAACTGAAAAATTAAATTTTCATAATAAATAAAGAAAAGTTGAAAGAAAAATTTCGATATTTTTTTCAAAGTCAGAAATATAAAAAAATCAATTTTTTTGATTTTTAAGTGAAATGCATTTGAAATAGAAACTTCTCAATGAAACTGAGGTGTATGTGAAAAATTTTTTTTCTTGAAAATTTCGAAAATTTTTCTAAGTCCCAAAAATGAAAAATCAACTGAAAAATTTAATTTTCATAATAAATAAAGAAAAGTTGAAAGAAAAATGAAAAATCAACTGAAAAATTAAATTTTCATAATAAATAAAGAAAAGTTGAAAGAAAAATTTCGATATTTTTTTCAAAGTCAGAAATAGTCAGAAATAGTCAGAAATATAAAAAAATCAATTGGAAAAAATATAGTCCCGCTAGAATGCCATTTGCTGTTTGTGTGTTTAAAAGGTATATTATGAGAAGTGTAAAAATGAACAATTCCATAGAAGGTCAGATTATATGAGAAAAAAAATCGAAAATTTTTCTAAGTCCCAAAAATGAAGAATCAACTGAAAAATTTAATTTTCATAATAAATAAAGAAAAGTTGAAAGAAAAATGAAAAATCAACTGAAAAATTAAATTTTCATAATAAATAAAGAAAAGTTGAAAGAAAAATTTCGATATTTTTTTCAAAGTCAGAAATAGTCAGAAATATAAAAAAATCAATTGGAAAAAATATATATATGATTTTTAAGTGGAATTCATTTGAAATAGAGACTTCTCAATGAAACTGAGGTGTATGTCAAAAATTTTTTTTCTTGAAAATTTCGAAAATTTTTCTAAGTCCCGCTAGAATGCCATTTGCTGTTTGTGTGTTTAAAAGGTATATTATGAGAAGTGTAAAAATGAACAATTCCATAGAAGGTCAGATTATATGAGAAAAAAAATCGAAAATTTTTCTAAGTCCCAAAAATGAAAAATCAACTGAAAAATTTAATTTTCATAATAAATAAAGAAAAGTTGAAAGAAAAATGAAAAATCAACTGAAAAATTAAATTTTCATAATAAATAAAGAAAAGTTGAAAGAAAAATGAAAAATCAACTGAAAAATTAAATTTTCATAATAAATAAAGAAAAGTTGAAAGAAAAATTTCGATATTTTTTTCAAAGTCAGAAATATAAAAAAATCAATTTTTTTGATTTTTAAGTGAAATGCATTTGAAATAGAAACTTCTCAATGAAACTGAGGTGTATGTGAAAAATTTTTTTTCTTGAAAATTTCGAAAATTTTTCTAAGTCCCAAAAATGAAAAATCAACTGAAAAATTTAATTTTCATAATAAATAAAGAAAAGTTGAAAGAAAAATGAAAAATCAACTGAAAAATTAAATTTTCATAATAAATAAAGAAAAGTTGAAAGAAAAATTTCGATATTTTTTTCAAAGTCAGAAATATAAAAAAATCTATTTTTTTGATTTTTAAGTGAAATGCATTTGAAATAGAAACTTCTCAATGAAACTGAGGTGTATGTGAAAAATTTTTTTTCTTGAAAATTTCGAAAATTTTTCTAAGTCCCAAAAATGAAAAATCAACTGAAAAATTTAATTTTCATAATAAATAAAGAAAAGTTGAAAGAAAAATGAAAAATCAACTGAAAAATTAAATTTTCATAATAAATAAAGAAAAGTTGAAAGAAAAATTTCGATATTTTTTTCAAAGTCAGAAATAGTCAGAAATAGTCAGAAATATAAAAAAATCAATTGGAAAAAATATAGTCCCGCTAGAATGCCATTTGCTGTTTGTGTGTTTAAAAGGTATATTATGAGAAGTGTAAAAATGAACAATTCCATAGAAGGTCAGATTATATGAGAAAAAAAATCGAAAATTTTTCTAAGTCCCAAAAATGAAGAATCAACTGAAAAATTTAATTTTCATAATAAATAAAGAAAAGTTGAAAGAAAAATGAAAAATCAACTGAAAAATTAAATTTTCATAATAAATAAAGAAAAGTTGAAAGAAAAATTTCGATATTTTTTTCAAAGTCAGAAATAGTCAGAAATATAAAAAAATCAATTGGAAAAAATATATATATGATTTTTAAGTGGAATTCATTTGAAATAGAGACTTCTCAATGAAACTGAGGTGTATGTCAAAAATTTTTTTTCTTGAAAATTTCGAAAATTTTTCTAAGTCCCGCTAGAATGCCATTTGCTGTTTGTGTGTTTAAAAGGTATATTATGAGAAGTGTAAAAATGAACAATTCCATAGAAGGTCAGATTATATGAGAAAAAAAATCGAAAATTTTTCTAAGTCCCAAAAATGAAAAATCAACTGAAAAATTTAATTTTCATAATAAATAAAGAAAAGTTGAAAGAAAAATGAAAAATCAACTGAAAAATTAAATTTTCATAATAAATAAAGAAAAGTTGAAAGAAAAATGAAAAATCAACTGAAAAATTAAATTTTCATAATAAATAAAGAAAAGTTGAAAGAAAAATTTCGATATTTTTTTCAAAGTCAGAAATATAAAAAAATCAAATTTTTTGATTTTTAAGTGAAATGCATTTGAAATAAAAACTTCTCAATGAAACTGAGGTGTATGTGAAAAATTTTTTTTCTTGAAAATTTCGAAAATTTTTCTAAGTCCCGCTAGAATGCCATTTGCTGTTTGTGTGTTTAAAAGGTATATTATGAGAAGTGTAAAAATGAACAATTCCATAGAAGGTCAGATTATATGAGAAAAAAAATCGAAAATTTTTCTAAGTCCCAAAAATGAAAAATCAACTGAAAAATTTAATTTTCATAATAAATAAAGAAAAGTTGAAAGAAAAATGAAAAATCAACTGAAAAATTAAATTTTCATAATAAATAAAGAAAAGTTGAAAGAAAAATGAAAAATCAACTGAAAAATTAAATTTTCATAATAAATAAAGAAAAGTTGAAAGAAAAATTTCGATATTTTTTTCAAAGTCAGAAATATAAAAAAATCAATTTTTTTGATTTTTAAGTGAAATGCATTTGAAATAGAAACTTCTCAATGAAACTGAGGTGTATGTGAAAAATTTTTTTTCTTGAAAATTTCGAAAATTTTTCTAAGTCCCAAAAATGAAAAATCAACTGAAAAATTTAATTTTCATAATAAATAAAGAAAAGTTGAAAGAAAAATGAAAAATCAACTGAAAAATTAAATTTTCATAATAAATAAAGAAAAGTTGAAAGAAAAATGAAAAATCAACTGAAAAATTAAATTTTCATAATAAATAAAGAAAAGTTGAAAGAAAAATTTCGATATTTTTTTCAAAGTCAGAAATATAAAAAAATCAATTTTTTTGATTTTTAAGTGAAATGCATTTGAAATAGAAACTTCTCAATGAAACTGAGGTGTATGTGAAAAATTTTTTTTCTTGAAAATTTCGAAAATTTTTCTAAGTCCCAAAAATGAAAAATCAACTGAAAAATTTAATTTTCATAATAAATAAAGAAAAGTTGAAAGAAAAATGAAAAATCAACTGAAAAATTAAATTTTCATAATAAATAAAGAAAAGTTGAAAGAAAAATTTCGATATTTTTTTCAAAGTCAGAAATATAAAAAAATCTATTTTTTTGATTTTTAAGTGAAATGCATTTGAAATAGAAACTTCTCAATGAAACTGAGGTGTATGTGAAAAATTTTTTTTCTTGAAAATTTCGAAAATTTTTCTAAGTCCCAAAAATGAAAAATCAACTGAAAAATTTAATTTTCATAATAAATAAAGAAAAGTTGAAAGAAAAATGAAAAATCAACTGAAAAATTAAATTTTCATAATAAATAAAGAAAAGTTGAAAGAAAAATTTCGATATTTTTTTCAAAGTCAGAAATAGTCAGAAATAGTCAGAAATATAAAAAAATCAATTGGAAAAAATATAGTCCCGCTAGAATGCCATTTGCTGTTTGTGTGTTTAAAAGGTATATTATGAGAAGTGTAAAAATGAACAATTCCATAGAAGGTCAGATTATATGAGAAAAAAAATCGAAAATTTTTCTAAGTCCCAAAAATGAAGAATCAACTGAAAAATTTAATTTTCATAATAAATAAAGAAAAGTTGAAAGAAAAATGAAAAATCAACTGAAAAATTAAATTTTCATAATAAATAAAGAAAAGTTGAAAGAAAAATTTCGATATTTTTTTCAAAGTCAGAAATAGTCAGAAATATAAAAAAATCAATTGGAAAAAATATATATATGATTTTTAAGTGGAATTCATTTGAAATAGAGACTTCTCAATGAAACTGAGGTGTATGTCAAAAATTTTTTTTCTTGAAAATTTCGAAAATTTTTCTAAGTCCCGCTAGAATGCCATTTGCTGTTTGTGTGTTTAAAAGGTATATTATGAGAAGTGTAAAAATGAACAATTCCATAGAAGGTCAGATTATATGAGAAAAAAAATCGAAAATTTTTCTAAGTCCCAAAAATGAAGAATCAACTGAAAAATTTAATTTTCATAATAAATAAAGAAAAGTTGAAAGAAAAATGAAAAATCAACTGAAAAATTAAATTTTCATAATAAATAAAGAAAAGTTGAAAGAAAAATTTCGATATTTTTTTCAAAGTCAGAAATAGTCAGAAATATAAAAAAATCAATTGGAAAAAATATATATATGATTTTTAAGTGGAATTCATTTGAAATAGAGACTTCTCAATGAAACTGAGGTGTATGTCAAAAATTTTTTTTCTTGAAAATTTCGAAAATTTTTCTAAGTCCCGCTAGAATGCCATTTGCTGTTTGTGTGTTTAAAAGGTATATTATGAGAAGTGTAAAAATGAACAATTCCATAGAAGGTCAGATTATATGAGAAAAAAAATCGAAAATTTTTCTAAGTCCCAAAAATGAAAAATCAACTGAAAAATTTAATTTTCATAATAAATAAAGAAAAGTTGAAAGAAAAATGAAAAATCAACTGAAAAATTAAATTTTCATAATAAATAAAGAAAAGTTGAAAGAAAAATGAAAAATCAACTGAAAAATTAAATTTTCATAATAAATAAAGAAAAGTTGAAAGAAAAATTTCGATATTTTTTTCAAAGTCAGAAATATAAAAAAATCAAATTTTTTGATTTTTAAGTGAAATGCATTTGAAATAAAAACTTCTCAATGAAACTGAGGTGTATGTGAAAAATTTTTTTTCTTGAAAATTTCGAAAATTTTTCTAAGTCCCGCTAGAATGCCATTTGCTGTTTGTGTGTTTAAAAGGTATATTATGAGAAGTGTAAAAATGAACAATTCCATAGAAGGTCAGATTATATGAGAAAAAAAATCGAAAATTTTTCTAAGTCCCAAAAATGAAAAATCAACTGAAAAATTTAATTTTCATAATAAATAAAGAAAAGTTGAAAGAAAAATGAAAAATCAACTGAAAAATTAAATTTTCATAATAAATAAAGAAAAGTTGAAAGAAAAATGAAAAATCAACTGAAAAATTAAATTTTCATAATAAATAAAGAAAAGTTGAAAGAAAAATTTCGATATTTTTTTCAAAGTCAGAAATATAAAAAAATCAATTTTTTTGATTTTTAAGTGAAATGCATTTGAAATAGAAACTTCTCAATGAAACTGAGGTGTATGTGAAAAATTTTTTTTCTTGAAAATTTCGAAAATTTTTCTAAGTCCCAAAAATGAAAAATCAACTGAAAAATTTAATTTTCATAATAAATAAAGAAAAGTTGAAAGAAAAATGAAAAATCAACTGAAAAATTAAATTTTCATAATAAATAAAGAAAAGTTGAAAGAAAAATGAAAAATCAACTGAAAAATTAAATTTTCATAATAAATAAAGAAAAGTTGAAAGAAAAATTTCGATATTTTTTTCAAAGTCAGAAATATAAAAAAATCAATTTTTTTGATTTTTAAGTGAAATGCATTTGAAATAGAAACTTCTCAATGAAACTGAGGTGTATGTGAAAAATTTTTTTTCTTGAAAATTTCGAAAATTTTTCTAAGTCCCAAAAATGAAAAATCAACTGAAAAATTTAATTTTCATAATAAATAAAGAAAAGTTGAAAGAAAAATGAAAAATCAACTGAAAAATTAAATTTTCATAATAAATAAAGAAAAGTTGAAAGAAAAATTTCGATATTTTTTTCAAAGTCAGAAATATAAAAAAATCTATTTTTTTGATTTTTAAGTGAAATGCATTTGAAATAGAAACTTCTCAATGAAACTGAGGTGTATGTGAAAAATTTTTTTTCTTGAAAATTTCGAAAATTTTTCTAAGTCCCAAAAATGAAAAATCAACTGAAAAATTTAATTTTCATAATAAATAAAGAAAAGTTGAAAGAAAAATGAAAAATCAACTGAAAAATTAAATTTTCATAATAAATAAAGAAAAGTTGAAAGAAAAATTTCGATATTTTTTTCAAAGTCAGAAATAGTCAGAAATAGTCAGAAATATAAAAAAATCAATTGGAAAAAATATAGTCCCGCTAGAATGCCATTTGCTGTTTGTGTGTTTAAAAGGTATATTATGAGAAGTGTAAAAATGAACAATTCCATAGAAGGTCAGATTATATGAGAAAAAAAATCGAAAATTTTTCTAAGTCCCAAAAATGAAGAATCAACTGAAAAATTTAATTTTCATAATAAATAAAGAAAAGTTGAAAGAAAAATGAAAAATCAACTGAAAAATTAAATTTTCATAATAAATAAAGAAAAGTTGAAAGAAAAATTTCGATATTTTTTTCAAAGTCAGAAATAGTCAGAAATATAAAAAAATCAATTGGAAAAAATATATATATGATTTTTAAGTGGAATTCATTTGAAATAGAGACTTCTCAATGAAACTGAGGTGTATGTCAAAAATTTTTTTTCTTGAAAATTTCGAAAATTTTTCTAAGTCCCGCTAGAATGCCATTTGCTGTTTGTGTGTTTAAAAGGTATATTATGAGAAGTGTAAAAATGAACAATTCCATAGAAGGTCAGATTATATGAGAAAAAAAATCGAAAATTTTTCTAAGTCCCAAGAATGAAAAATCAACTGAAAAATTTAATTTTCATAATAAATAAAGAAAAGTTGAAAGAAAAATGAAAAATCAACTGAAAAATTAAATTTTCATAATAAATAAAGAAAAGTTGAAAGAAAAATGAAAAATCAACTGAAAAATTAAATTTTCATAATAAATAAAGAAAAGTTGAAAGAAAAATTTCGATATTTTTTTCAAAGTCAGAAATATAAAAAAATCAATTTTTTTGATTTTTAAGTGAAATGCATTTGAAATAGAAACTTCTCAATGAAACTGAGGTGTATGTGAAAAATTTTTTTTCTTGAAAATTTCGAAAATTTTTCTAAGTCCCAAAAATGAAAAATCAACTGAAAAATTTAATTTTCATAATAAATAAAGAAAAGTTGAAAGAAAAATGAAAAATCAACTGAAAAATTAAATTTTCATAATAAATAAAGAAAAGTTGAAAGAAAAATTTCGATATTTTTTTCAAAGTCAGAAATAGTCAGAAATAGTCAGAAATATAAAAAAATCAATTGGAAAAAATATAGTCCCGCTAGAATGCCATTTGCTGTTTGTGTGTTTAAAAGGTATATTATGAGAAGTGTAAAAATGAACAATTCCATAGAAGGTCAGATTATATGAGAAAAAAAATCGAAAATTTTTCTAAGTCCCAAAAATGAAGAATCAACTGAAAAATTTAATTTTCATAATAAATAAAGAAAAGTTGAAAGAAAAATGAAAAATCAACTGAAAAATTAAATTTTCATAATAAATAAAGAAAAGTTGAAAGAAAAATTTCGATATTTTTTTCAAAGTCAGAAATAGTCAGAAATATAAAAAAATCAATTGGAAAAAATATATATATGATTTTTAAGTGGAATTCATTTGAAATAGAGACTTCTCAATGAAACTGAGGTGTATGTCAAAAATTTTTTTTCTTGAAAATTTCGAAAATTTTTCTAAGTCCCGCTAGAATGCCATTTGCTGTTTGTGTGTTTAAAAGGTATATTATGAGAAGTGTAAAAATGAACAATTCCATAGAAGGTCAGATTATATGAGAAAAAAAATCGAAAATTTTTCTAAGTCCCAAAAATGAAAAATCAACTGAAAAATTTAATTTTCATAATAAATAAAGAAAAGTTGAAAGAAAAATGAAAAATCAACTGAAAAATTAAATTTTCATAATAAATAAAGAAAAGTTGAAAGAAAAATGAAAAATCAACTGAAAAATTAAATTTTCATAATAAATAAAGAAAAGTTGAAAGAAAAATTTCGATATTTTTTTCAAAGTCAGAAATATAAAAAAATCAATTTTTTTGATTTTTAAGTGAAATGCATTTGAAATAAAAACTTCTCAATGAAACTGAGGTGTATGTGAAAAATTTTTTTTCTTGAAAATTTCGAAAATTTTTCTAAGTCCCAAAAATGAAAAATCAACTGAAAAATTTAATTTTCATAATAAATAAAGAAAAGTTGAAAGAAAAATGAAAAATCAACTGAAAAATTAAATTTTCATAATAAATAAAGAAAAGTTGAAAGAAAAATTTCGATATTTTTTTCAAAGTCAGAAATAGTCAGAAATAGTCAGAAATATAAAAAAATCAATTGGAAAAAATATAGTCCCGCTAGAATGCCATTTGCTGTTTGTGTGTTTAAAAGGTATATTATGAGAAGTGTAAAAATGAACAATTCCATAGAAGGTCAGATTATATGAGAAAAAAAATCGAAAATTTTTCTAAGTCCCAAAAATGAAGAATCAACTGAAAAATTTAATTTTCATAATAAATAAAGAAAAGTTGAAAGAAAAATGAAAAATCAACTGAAAAATTAAATTTTCATAATAAATAAAGAAAAGTTGAAAGAAAAATTTCGATATTTTTTTCAAAGTCAGAAATAGTCAGAAATATAAAAAAATCAATTGGAAAAAATATATATATGATTTTTAAGTGGAATTCATTTGAAATAGAGACTTCTCAATGAAACTGAGGTGTATGTCAAAAATTTTTTTTCTTGAAAATTTCGAAAATTTTTCTAAGTCCCGCTAGAATGCCATTTGCTGTTTGTGTGTTTAAAAGGTATATTATGAGAAGTGTAAAAATGAACAATTCCATAGAAGGTCAGATTATATGAGAAAAAAAATCGAAAATTTTTCTAAGTCCCAAAAATGAAAAATCAACTGAAAAATTTAATTTTCATAATAAATAAAGAAAAGTTGAAAGAAAAATGAAAAATCAACTGAAAAATTAAATTTTCATAATAAATAAAGAAAAGTTGAAAGAAAAATGAAAAATCAACTGAAAAATTAAATTTTCATAATAAATAAAGAAAAGTTGAAAGAAAAATTTCGATATTTTTTTCAAAGTCAGAAATATAAAAAAATCAATTTTTTTGATTTTTAAGTGAAATGCATTTGAAATAGAAACTTCTCAATGAAACTGAGGTGTATGTGAAAAATTTTTTTTCTTGAAAATTTCGAAAATTTTTCTAAGTCCCAAAAATGAAAAATCAACTGAAAAATTTAATTTTCATAATAAATAAAGAAAAGTTGAAAGAAAAATGAAAAATCAACTGAAAAATTAAATTTTCATAATAAATAAAGAAAAGTTGAAAGAAAAATTTCGATATTTTTTTCAAAGTCAGAAATAGTCAGAAATAGTCAGAAATATAAAAAAATCAATTGGAAAAAATATAGTCCCGCTAGAATGCCATTTGCTGTTTGTGTGTTTAAAAGGTATATTATGAGAAGTGTAAAAATGAACAATTCCATAGAAGGTCAGATTATATGAGAAAAAAAATCGAAAATTTTTCTAAGTCCCAAAAATGAAGAATCAACTGAAAAATTTAATTTTCATAATAAATAAAGAAAAGTTGAAAGAAAAATGAAAAATCAACTGAAAAATTAAATTTTCATAATAAATAAAGAAAAGTTGAAAGAAAAATTTCGATATTTTTTTCAAAGTCAGAAATAGTCAGAAATATAAAAAAATCAATTGGAAAAAATATATATATGATTTTTAAGTGGAATTCATTTGAAATAGAGACTTCTCAATGAAACTGAGGTGTATGTCAAAAATTTTTTTTCTTGAAAATTTCGAAAATTTTTCTAAGTCCCGCTAGAATGCCATTTGCTGTTTGTGTGTTTAAAAGGTATATTATGAGAAGTGTAAAAATGAACAATTCCATAGAAGGTCAGATTATATGAGAAAAAAAATCGAAAATTTTTCTAAGTCCCAAAAATGAAGAATCAACTGAAAAATTTAATTTTCATAATAAATAAAGAAAAGTTGAAAGAAAAATGAAAAATCAACTGAAAAATTAAATTTTCATAATAAATAAAGAAAAGTTGAAAGAAAAATGAAAAATCAACTGAAAAATTAAATTTTCATAATAAATAAGGAAAAGTTGAAAGAAAAATTTCGATATTTTTTTCAAAGTCAGAAATATAAAAAAATCAATTTTTTTGATTTTTAAGTGAAATGCATTTGAAATAGAAACTTCTCAATGAAACTGAGGTGTATGTGAAAAATTTTTTTTCTTGAAAATTTCGAAAATTTTTCTAAGTCCCAAAAATGAAAAATCAACTGAAAAATTTAATTTTCATAATAAATAAAGAAAAGTTGAAAGAAAAATGAAAAATCAACTGAAAAATTAAATTTTCATAATAAATAAAGAAAAGTTGAAAGAAAAATTTCGATATTTTTTTCAAAGTCAGAAATAGTCAGAAATATAAAAAAATCAATTGGAAAAAATATATATATGATTTTTAAGTGGAATTCATTTGAAATAGAGACTTCTCAATGAAACTGAGGTGTATGTCAAAAATTTTTTTTCTTGAAAATTTCGAAAATTTTTCTAAGTCCCGCTAGAATGCCATTTGCTGTTTGTGTGTTTAAAAGGTATATTATGAGAAGTGTAAAAATGAACAATTCCATAGAAGGTCAGATTATATGAGAAAAAAAATCGAAAATTTTTCTAAGTCCCAAAAATGAAAAATCAACTGAAAAATTTAATTTTCATAATAAATAAAGAAAAGTTGAAAGAAAAATGAAAAATCAACTGAAAAATTAAATTTTCATAATAAATAAAGAAAAGTTGAAAGAAAAATGAAAAATCAACTGAAAAATTAAATTTTCATAATAAATAAAGAAAAGTTGAAAGAAAAATTTCGATATTTTTTTCAAAGTCAGAAATATAAAAAAATCAATTTTTTTGATTTTTAAGTGAAATGCATTTGAAATAGAAACTTCTCAATGAAACTGAGGTGTATGTGAAAAATTTTTTTTCTTGAAAATTTCGAAAATTTTTCTAAGTCCCAAAAATGAAAAATCAACTGAAAAATTTAATTTTCATAATAAATAAAGAAAAGTTGAAAGAAAAATGAAAAATCAACTGAAAAATTAAATTTTCATAATAAATAAAGAAAAGTTGAAAGAAAAATTTCGATATTTTTTTCAAAGTCAGAAATAGTCAGAAATAGTCAGAAATATAAAAAAATCAATTGGAAAAAATATAGTCCCGCTAGAATGCCATTTGCTGTTTGTGTGTTTAAAAGGTATATTATGAGAAGTGTAAAAATGAACAATTCCATAGAAGGTCAGATTATATGAGAAAAAAAATCGAAAATTTTTCTAAGTCCCAAAAATGAAGAATCAACTGAAAAATTTAATTTTCATAATAAATAAAGAAAAGTTGAAAGAAAAATGAAAAATCAACTGAAAAATTAAATTTTCATAATAAATAAAGAAAAGTTGAAAGAAAAATTTCGATATTTTTTTCAAAGTCAGAAATAGTCAGAAATATAAAAAAATCAATTGGAAAAAATATATATATGATTTTTAAGTGGAATTCATTTGAAATAGAGACTTCTCAATGAAACTGAGGTGTATGTCAAAAATTTTTTTTCTTGAAAATTTCGAAAATTTTTCTAAGTCCCGCTAGAATGCCATTTGCTGTTTGTGTGTTTAAAAGGTATATTATGAGAAGTGTAAAAATGAACAATTCCATAGAAGGTCAGATTATATGAGAAAAAAAATCGAAAATTTTTCTAAGTCCCAAAAATGAAAAATCAACTGAAAAATTTAATTTTCATAATAAATAAAGAAAAGTTGAAAGAAAAATGAAAAATCAACTGAAAAATTAAATTTTCATAATAAATAAAGAAAAGTTGAAAGAAAAATGAAAAATCAACTGAAAAATTAAATTTTCATAATAAATAAAGAAAAGTTGAAAGAAAAATTTCGATATTTTTTTCAAAGTCAGAAATATAAAAAAATCAATTTTTTTGATTTTTAAGTGAAATGCATTTGAAATAAAAACTTCTCAATGAAACTGAGGTGTATGTGAAAAATTTTTTTTCTTGAAAATTTCGAAAATTTTTCTAAGTCCCAAAAATGAAAAATCAACTGAAAAATTTAATTTTCATAATAAATAAAGAAAAGTTGAAAGAAAAATGAAAAATCAACTGAAAAATTAAATTTTCATAATAAATAAAGAAAAGTTGAAAGAAAAATTTCGATATTTTTTTCAAAGTCAGAAATAGTCAGAAATAGTCAGAAATATAAAAAAATCAATTGGAAAAAATATAGTCCCGCTAGAATGCCATTTGCTGTTTGTGTGTTTAAAAGGTATATTATGAGAAGTGTAAAAATGAACAATTCCATAGAAGGTCAGATTATATGAGAAAAAAAATCGAAAATTTTTCTAAGTCCCAAAAATGAAGAATCAACTGAAAAATTTAATTTTCATAATAAATAAAGAAAAGTTGAAAGAAAAATGAAAAATCAACTGAAAAATTAAATTTTCATAATAAATAAAGAAAAGTTGAAAGAAAAATTTCGATATTTTTTTCAAAGTCAGAAATAGTCAGAAATATAAAAAAATCAATTGGAAAAAATATATATATGATTTTTAAGTGGAATTCATTTGAAATAGAGACTTCTCAATGAAACTGAGGTGTATGTCAAAAATTTTTTTTCTTGAAAATTTCGAAAATTTTTCTAAGTCCCGCTAGAATGCCATTTGCTGTTTGTGTGTTTAAAAGGTATATTATGAGAAGTGTAAAAATGAACAATTCCATAGAAGGTCAGATTATATGAGAAAAAAAATCGAAAATTTTTCTAAGTCCCAAAAATGAAAAATCAACTGAAAAATTTAATTTTCATAATAAATAAAGAAAAGTTGAAAGAAAAATGAAAAATCAACTGAAAAATTAAATTTTCATAATAAATAAAGAAAAGTTGAAAGAAAAATGAAAAATCAACTGAAAAATTAAATTTTCATAATAAATAAAGAAAAGTTGAAAGAAAAATTTCGATATTTTTTTCAAAGTCAGAAATATAAAAAAATCAATTTTTTTGATTTTTAAGTGAAATGCATTTGAAATAGAAACTTCTCAATGAAACTGAGGTGTATGTGAAAAATTTTTTTTCTTGAAAATTTCGAAAATTTTTCTAAGTCCCAAAAATGAAAAATCAACTGAAAAATTTAATTTTCATAATAAATAAAGAAAAGTTGAAAGAAAAATGAAAAATCAACTGAAAAATTAAATTTTCATAATAAATAAAGAAAAGTTGAAAGAAAAATTTCGATATTTTTTTCAAAGTCAGAAATAGTCAGAAATAGTCAGAAATATAAAAAAATCAATTGGAAAAAATATAGTCCCGCTAGAATGCCATTTGCTGTTTGTGTGTTTAAAAGGTATATTATGAGAAGTGTAAAAATGAACAATTCCATAGAAGGTCAGATTATATGAGAAAAAAAATCGAAAATTTTTCTAAGTCCCAAAAATGAAGAATCAACTGAAAAATTTAATTTTCATAATAAATAAAGAAAAGTTGAAAGAAAAATGAAAAATCAACTGAAAAATTAAATTTTCATAATAAATAAAGAAAAGTTGAAAGAAAAATTTCGATATTTTTTTCAAAGTCAGAAATAGTCAGAAATATAAAAAAATCAATTGGAAAAAATATATATATGATTTTTAAGTGGAATTCATTTGAAATAGAGACTTCTCAATGAAACTGAGGTGTATGTCAAAAATTTTTTTTCTTGAAAATTTCGAAAATTTTTCTAAGTCCCGCTAGAATGCCATTTGCTGTTTGTGTGTTTAAAAGGTATATTATGAGAAGTGTAAAAATGAACAATTCCATAGAAGGTCAGATTATATGAGAAAAAAAATCGAAAATTTTTCTAAGTCCCAAAAATGAAGAATCAACTGAAAAATTTAATTTTCATAATAAATAAAGAAAAGTTGAAAGAAAAATGAAAAATCAACTGAAAAATTAAATTTTCATAATAAATAAAGAAAAGTTGAAAGAAAAATGAAAAATCAACTGAAAAATTAAATTTTCATAATAAATAAGGAAAAGTTGAAAGAAAAATTTCGATATTTTTTTCAAAGTCAGAAATATAAAAAAATCAATTTTTTTGATTTTTAAGTGAAATGCATTTGAAATAGAAACTTCTCAATGAAACTGAGGTGTATGTGAAAAATTTTTTTTCTTGAAAATTTCGAAAATTTTTCTAAGTCCCAAAAATGAAAAATCAACTGAAAAATTTAATTTTCATAATAAATAAAGAAAAGTTGAAAGAAAAATGAAAAATCAACTGAAAAATTAAATTTTCATAATAAATAAAGAAAAGTTGAAAGAAAAATTTCGATATTTTTTTCAAAGTCAGAAATAGTCAGAAATATAAAAAAATCAATTGGAAAAAATATATATATGATTTTTAAGTGGAATTCATTTGAAATAGAGACTTCTCAATGAAACTGAGGTGTATGTCAAAAATTTTTTTTCTTGAAAATTTCGAAAATTTTTCTAAGTCCCGCTAGAATGCCATTTGCTGTTTGTGTGTTTAAAAGGTATATTATGAGAAGTGTAAAAATGAACAATTCCATAGAAGGTCAGATTATATGAGAAAAAAAATCGAAAATTTTTCTAAGTCCCAAAAATGAAAAATCAACTGAAAAATTTAATTTTCATAATAAATAAAGAAAAGTTGAAAGAAAAATGAAAAATCAACTGAAAAATTAAATTTTCATAATAAATAAAGAAAAGTTGAAAGAAAAATGAAAAATCAACTGAAAAATTAAATTTTCATAATAAATAAAGAAAAGTTGAAAGAAAAATTTCGATATTTTTTTCAAAGTCAGAAATATAAAAAAATCAATTTTTTTGATTTTTAAGTGAAATGCATTTGAAATAGAAACTTCTCAATGAAACTGAGGTGTATGTGAAAAATTTTTTTTCTTGAAAATTTCGAAAATTTTTCTAAGTCCCAAAAATGAAAAATCAACTGAAAAATTAAATTTTCATAATAAATAAAGAAAAGTTGAAAGAAAAATGAAAAATCAACTAAAAAATTAAATTTTCATAATAAATAAAGAAAAGTTGAAAGAAAAATTTCGATATTTTTTTCAAAGTCAGAAATAGTCAGAAATATAAAAAAATCAATTGGAAAAAATATATATATGATTTTTAAGTGGAATTCATTTGAAATAGAGACTTCTCAATGAAACTGAGGTGTATGTCAAAAATTTTTTTTCTTGAAAATTTCGAAAATTTTTCTAAGTCCCGCTAGAATGCCATTTGCTGTTTGTGTGTTTAAAAGGTATATTATGAGAAGTGTAAAAATGAACAATTCCATAGAAGGTCAGATTATATGAGAAAAAAAATCGAAAATTTTTCTAAGTCCCAAAAATGAAAAATCAACTGAAAAATTTAATTTTCATAATAAATAAAGAAAAGTTGAAAGAAAAATGAAAAATCAACTGAAAAATTAAATTTTCATAATAAATAAAGAAAAGTTGAAAGAAAAATGAAAAATCAACTGAAAAATTAAATTTTCATAATAAATAAGGAAAAGTTGAAAGAAAAATTTCGATATTTTTTTCAAAGTCAGAAATATAAAAAAATCAATTTTTTTGATTTTTAAGTGAAATGCATTTGAAATAGAAACTTCTCAATGAAACTGAGGTGTATGTGAAAAATTTTTTTTCTTGAAAATTTCGAAAATTTTTCTAAGTCCCAAAAATGAAAAATCAACTGAAAAATTTAATTTTCATAATAAATAAAGAAAAGTTGAAAGAAAAATGAAAAATCAACTGAAAAATTAAATTTTCATAATAAATAAAGAAAAGTTGAAAGAAAAATTTCGATATTTTTTTCAAAGTCAGAAATAGTCAGAAATAGTCAGAAATATAAAAAAATCAATTGGAAAAAATATAGTCCCGCTAGAATGCCATTTGCTGTTTGTGTGTTTAAAAGGTATATTATGAGAAGTGTAAAAATGAACAATTCCATAGAAGGTCAGATTATATGAGAAAAAAAATCGAAAATTTTTCTAAGTCCCAAAAATGAAGAATCAACTGAAAAATTTAATTTTCATAATAAATAAAGAAAAGTTGAAAGAAAAATGAAAAATCAACTGAAAAATTAAATTTTCATAATAAATAAAGAAAAGTTGAAAGAAAAATTTCGATATTTTTTTCAAAGTCAGAAATAGTCAGAAATATAAAAAAATCAATTGGAAAAAATATATATATGATTTTTAAGTGGAATTCATTTGAAATAGAGACTTCTCAATGAAACTGAGGTGTATGTCAAAAATTTTTTTTCTTGAAAATTTCGAAAATTTTTCTAAGTCCCGCTAGAATGCCATTTGCTGTTTGTGTGTTTAAAAGGTATATTATGAGAAGTGTAAAAATGAACAATTCCATAGAAGGTCAGATTATATGAGAAAAAAAATCGAAAATTTTTCTAAGTCCCAAAAATGAAAAATCAACTGAAAAATTTAATTTTCATAATAAATAAAGAAAAGTTGAAAGAAAAATGAAAAATCAACTGAAAAATTAAATTTTCATAATAAATAAAGAAAAGTTGAAAGAAAAATGAAAAATCAACTGAAAAATTAAATTTTCATAATAAATAAAGAAAAGTTGAAAGAAAAATTTCGATATTTTTTTCAAAGTCAGAAATATAAAAAAATCAATTTTTTTGATTTTTAAGTGAAATGCATTTGAAATAGAAACTTCTCAATGAAACTGAGGTGTATGTGAAAAATTTTTTTTCTTGAAAATTTCGAAAATTTTTCTAAGTCCCAAAAATGAAAAATCAACTGAAAAATTTAATTTTCATAATAAATAAAGAAAAGTTGAAAGAAAAATGAAAAATCAACTGAAAAATTAAATTTTCATAATAAATAAAGAAAAGTTGAAAGAAAAATTTCGATATTTTTTTCAAAGTCAGAAATAGTCAGAAATAGTCAGAAATATAAAAAAATCAATTGGAAAAAATATAGTCCCGCTAGAATGCCATTTGCTGTTTGTGTGTTTAAAAGGTATATTATGAGAAGTGTAAAAATGAACAATTCCATAGAAGGTCAGATTATATGAGAAAAAAAATCGAAAATTTTTCTAAGTCCCAAAAATGAAGAATCAACTGAAAAATTTAATTTTCATAATAAATAAAGAAAAGTTGAAAGAAAAATGAAAAATCAACTGAAAAATTAAATTTTCATAATAAATAAAGAAAAGTTGAAAGAAAAATGAAAAATCAACTGAAAAATTAAATTTTCATAATAAATAAGGAAAAGTTGAAAGAAAAATTTCGATATTTTTTTCAAAGTCAGAAATATAAAAAAATCAATTTTTTTGATTTTTAAGTGAAATGCATTTGAAATAGAAACTTCTCAATGAAACTGAGGTGTATGTGAAAAATTTTTTTTCTTGAAAATTTCGAAAATTTTTCTAAGTCCCAAAAATGAAAAATCAACTGAAAAATTTAATTTTCATAATAAATAAAGAAAAGTTGAAAGAAAAATGAAAAATCAACTGAAAAATTAAATTTTCATAATAAATAAAGAAAAGTTGAAAGAAAAATTTCGATATTTTTTTCAAAGTCAGAAATAGTCAGAAATATAAAAAAATCAATTGGAAAAAATATATATATGATTTTTAAGTGGAATTCATTTGAAATAGAGACTTCTCAATGAAACTGAGGTGTATGTCAAAAATTTTTTTTCTTGAAAATTTCGAAAATTTTTCTAAGTCCCGCTAGAATGCCATTTGCTGTTTGTGTGTTTAAAAGGTATATTATGAGAAGTGTAAAAATGAACAATTCCATAGAAGGTCAGATTATATGAGAAAAAAAATCGAAAATTTTTCTAAGTCCCAAAAATGAAAAATCAACTGAAAAATTTAATTTTCATAATAAATAAAGAAAAGTTGAAAGAAAAATGAAAAATCAACTGAAAAATTAAATTTTCATAATAAATAAAGAAAAGTTGAAAGAAAAATGAAAAATCAACTGAAAAATTAAATTTTCATAATAAATAAAGAAAAGTTGAAAGAAAAATTTCGATATTTTTTTCAAAGTCAGAAATATAAAAAAATCAATTTTTTTGATTTTTAAGTGAAATGCATTTGAAATAGAAACTTCTCAATGAAACTGAGGTGTATGTGAAAAATTTTTTTTCTTGAAAATTTCGAAAATTTTTCTAAGTCCCAAAAATGAAAAATCAACTGAAAAATTTAATTTTCATAATAAATAAAGAAAAGTTGAAAGAAAAATGAAAAATCAACTGAAAAATTAAATTTTCATAATAAATAAAGAAAAGTTGAAAGAAAAATTTCGATATTTTTTTCAAAGTCAGAAATAGTCAGAAATAGTCAGAAATATAAAAAAATCAATTGGAAAAAATATAGTCCCGCTAGAATGCCATTTGCTGTTTGTGTGTTTAAAAGGTATATTATGAGAAGTGTAAAAATGAACAATTCCATAGAAGGTCAGATTATATGAGAAAAAAAATCGAAAATTTTTCTAAGTCCCAAAAATGAAGAATCAACTGAAAAATTTAATTTTCATAATAAATAAAGAAAAGTTGAAAGAAAAATGAAAAATCAACTGAAAAATTAAATTTTCATAATAAATAAAGAAAAGTTGAAAGAAAAATGAAAAATCAACTGAAAAATTAAATTTTCATAATAAATAAGGAAAAGTTGAAAGAAAAATTTCGATATTTTTTTCAAAGTCAGAAATATAAAAAAATCAATTTTTTTGATTTTTAAGTGAAATGCATTTGAAATAGAAACTTCTCAATGAAACTGAGGTGTATGTGAAAAATTTTTTTTCTTGAAAATTTCGAAAATTTTTCTAAGTCCCAAAAATGAAAAATCAACTGAAAAATTTAATTTTCATAATAAATAAAGAAAAGTTGAAAGAAAAATGAAAAATCAACTGAAAAATTAAATTTTCATAATAAATAAAGAAAAGTTGAAAGAAAAATTTCGATATTTTTTTCAAAGTCAGAAATAGTCAGAAATATAAAAAAATCAATTGGAAAAAATATATATATGATTTTTAAGTGGAATTCATTTGAAATAGAGACTTCTCAATGAAACTGAGGTGTATGTCAAAAATTTTTTTTCTTGAAAATTTCGAAAATTTTTCTAAGTCCCGCTAGAATGCCATTTGCTGTTTGTGTGTTTAAAAGGTATATTATGAGAAGTGTAAAAATGAACAATTCCATAGAAGGTCAGATTATATGAGAAAAAAAATCGAAAATTTTTCTAAGTCCCAAAAATGAAAAATCAACTGAAAAATTTAATTTTCATAATAAATAAAGAAAAGTTGAAAGAAAAATGAAAAATCAACTGAAAAATTAAATTTTCATAATAAATAAAGAAAAGTTGAAAGAAAAATGAAAAATCAACTGAAAAATTAAATTTTCATAATAAATAAAGAAAAGTTGAAAGAAAAATTTCGATATTTTTTTCAAAGTCAGAAATATAAAAAAATCAATTTTTTTGATTTTTAAGTGAAATGCATTTGAAATAGAAACTTCTCAATGAAACTGAGGTGTATGTGAAAAATTTTTTTTCTTGAAAATTTCGAAAATTTTTCTAAGTCCCAAAAATGAAAAATCAACTGAAAAATTAAATTTTCATAATAAATAAAGAAAAGTTGAAAGAAAAATGAAAAATCAACTGAAAAATTAAATTTTCATAATAAATAAAGAAAAGTTGAAAGAAAAATTTCGATATTTTTTTCAAAGTCAGAAATAGTCAGAAATATAAAAAAATCAATTGGAAAAAATATATATATGATTTTTAAGTGGAATTCATTTGAAATAGAGACTTCTCAATGAAACTGAGGTGTATGTCAAAAATTTTTTTTCTTGAAAATTTCGAAAATTTTTCTAAGTCCCGCTAGAATGCCATTTGCTGTTTGTGTGTTTAAAAGGTATATTATGAGAAGTGTAAAAATGAACAATTCCATAGAAGGTCAGATTATATGAGAAAAAAAATCGAAAATTTTTCTAAGTCCCAAAAATGAAAAATCAACTGAAAAATTTAATTTTCATAATAAATAAAGAAAAGTTGAAAGAAAAATGAAAAATCAACTGAAAAATTAAATTTTCATAATAAATAAAGAAAAGTTGAAAGAAAAATGAAAAATCAACTGAAAAATTAAATTTTCATAATAAATAAAGAAAAGTTGAAAGAAAAATTTCGATATTTTTTTCAAAGTCAGAAATATAAAAAAATCAATTTTTTTGATTTTTAAGTGAAATGCATTTGAAATAGAAACTTCTCAATGAAACTGAGGTGTATGTGAAAAATTTTTTTTCTTGAAAATTTCGAAAATTTTTCTAAGTCCCAAAAATGAAAAATCAACTGAAAAATTTAATTTTCATAATAAATAAAGAAAAGTTGAAAGAAAAATGAAAAATCAACTGAAAAATTAAATTTTCATAATAAATAAAGAAAAGTTGAAAGAAAAATTTCGATATTTTTTTCAAAGTCAGAAATAGTCAGAAATAGTCAGAAATATAAAAAAATCAATTGGAAAAAATATAGTCCCGCTAGAATGCCATTTGCTGTTTGTGTGTTTAAAAGGTATATTATGAGAAGTGTAAAAATGAACAATTCCATAGAAGGTCAGATTATATGAGAAAAAAAATCGAAAATTTTTCTAAGTCCCAAAAATGAAGAATCAACTGAAAAATTTAATTTTCATAATAAATAAAGAAAAGTTGAAAGAAAAATGAAAAATCAACTGAAAAATTAAATTTTCATAATAAATAAAGAAAAGTTGAAAGAAAAATGAAAAATCAACTGAAAAATTAAATTTTCATAATAAATAAGGAAAAGTTGAAAGAAAAATTTCGATATTTTTTTCAAAGTCAGAAATATAAAAAAATCAATTTTTTTGATTTTTAAGTGAAATGCATTTGAAATAGAAACTTCTCAATGAAACTGAGGTGTATGTGAAAAATTTTTTTTCTTGAAAATTTCGAAAATTTTTCTAAGTCCCAAAAATGAAAAATCAACTGAAAAATTTAATTTTCATAATAAATAAAGAAAAGTTGAAAGAAAAATGAAAAATCAACTGAAAAATTAAATTTTCATAATAAATAAAGAAAAGTTGAAAGAAAAATTTCGATATTTTTTTCAAAGTCAGAAATAGTCAGAAATATAAAAAAATCAATTGGAAAAAATATATATATGATTTTTAAGTGGAATTCATTTGAAATAGAGACTTCTCAATGAAACTGAGGTGTATGTCAAAAATTTTTTTTCTTGAAAATTTCGAAAATTTTTCTAAGTCCCGCTAGAATGCCATTTGCTGTTTGTGTGTTTAAAAGGTATATTATGAGAAGTGTAAAAATGAACAATTCCATAGAAGGTCAGATTATATGAGAAAAAAAATCGAAAATTTTTCTAAGTCCCAAAAATGAAAAATCAACTGAAAAATTTAATTTTCATAATAAATAAAGAAAAGTTGAAAGAAAAATGAAAAATCAACTGAAAAATTAAATTTTCATAATAAATAAAGAAAAGTTGAAAGAAAAATGAAAAATCAACTGAAAAATTAAATTTTCATAATAAATAAAGAAAAGTTGAAAGAAAAATTTCGATATTTTTTTCAAAGTCAGAAATATAAAAAAATCAATTTTTTTGATTTTTAAGTGAAATGCATTTGAAATAGAAACTTCTCAATGAAACTGAGGTGTATGTGAAAAATTTTTTTTCTTGAAAATTTCGAAAATTTTTCTAAGTCCCAAAAATGAAAAATCAACTGAAAAATTAAATTTTCATAATAAATAAAGAAAAGTTGAAAGAAAAATGAAAAATCAACTGAAAAATTAAATTTTCATAATAAATAAAGAAAAGTTGAAAGAAAAATTTCGATATTTTTTTCAAAGTCAGAAATAGTCAGAAATATAAAAAAATCAATTGGAAAAAATATATATATGATTTTTAAGTGGAATTCATTTGAAATAGAGACTTCTCAATGAAACTGAGGTGTATGTCAAAAATTTTTTTTCTTGAAAATTTCGAAAATTTTTCTAAGTCCCGCTAGAATGCCATTTGCTGTTTGTGTGTTTAAAAGGTATATTATGAGAAGTGTAAAAATGAACAATTCCATAGAAGGTCAGATTATATGAGAAAAAAAATCGAAAATTTTTCTAAGTCCCAAAAATGAAAAATCAACTGAAAAATTTAATTTTCATAATAAATAAAGAAAAGTTGAAAGAAAAATGAAAAATCAACTGAAAAATTAAATTTTCATAATAAATAAAGAAAAGTTGAAAGAAAAATGAAAAATCAACTGAAAAATTAAATTTTCATAATAAATAAAGAAAAGTTGAAAGAAAAATTTCGATATTTTTTTCAAAGTCAGAAATATAAAAAAATCAATTTTTTTGATTTTTAAGTGAAATGCATTTGAAATAGAAACTTCTCAATGAAACTGAGGTGTATGTGAAAAATTTTTTTTCTTGAAAATTTCGAAAATTTTTCTAAGTCCCAAAAATGAAAAATCAACTGAAAAATTTAATTTTCATAATAAATAAAGAAAAGTTGAAAGAAAAATGAAAAATCAACTGAAAAATTAAATTTTCATAATAAATAAAGAAAAGTTGAAAGAAAAATTTCGATATTTTTTTCAAAGTCAGAAATAGTCAGAAATAGTCAGAAATATAAAAAAATCAATTGGAAAAAATATAGTCCCGCTAGAATGCCATTTGCTGTTTGTGTGTTTAAAAGGTATATTATGAGAAGTGTAAAAATGAACAATTCCATAGAAGGTCAGATTATATGAGAAAAAAAATCGAAAATTTTTCTAAGTCCCAAAAATGAAGAATCAACTGAAAAATTTAATTTTCATAATAAATAAAGAAAAGTTGAAAGAAAAATGAAAAATCAACTGAAAAATTAAATTTTCATAATAAATAAAGAAAAGTTGAAAGAAAAATTTCGATATTTTTTTCAAAGTCAGAAATAGTCAGAAATATAAAAAAATCAATTGGAAAAAATATATATATGATTTTTAAGTGGAATTCATTTGAAATAGAGACTTCTCAATGAAACTGAGGTGTATGTCAAAAATTTTTTTTCTTGAAAATTTCGAAAATTTTTCTAAGTCCCGCTAGAATGCCATTTGCTGTTTGTGTGTTTAAAAGGTATATTATGAGAAGTGTAAAAATGAACAATTCCATAGAAGGTCAGATTATATGAGAAAAAAAATCGAAAATTTTTCTAAGTCCCAAAAATGAAGAATCAACTGAAAAATTTAATTTTCATAATAAATAAAGAAAAGTTGAAAGAAAAATGAAAAATCAACTGAAAAATTAAATTTTCATAATAAATAAAGAAAAGTTGAAAGAAAAATGAAAAATCAACTGAAAAATTAAATTTTCATAATAAATAAGAAAAGTTGAAAGAAAAATTTCGATATTTTTTTCAAAGTCAGAAATATAAAAAAATCAATTTTTTTGATTTTTAAGTGAAATGCATTTGAAATAGAAACTTCTCAATGAAACTGAGGTGTATGTGAAAAATTTTTTTTCTTGAAAATTTCGAAAATTTTTCTAAGTCCCAAAAATGAAAAATCAACTGAAAAATTTAATTTTCATAATAAATAAAGAAAAGTTGAAAGAAAAATGAAAAATCAACTGAAAAATTAAATTTTCATAATAAATAAAGAAAAGTTGAAAGAAAAATTTCGATATTTTTTTCAAAGTCAGAAATAGTCAGAAATATAAAAAAATCAATTGGAAAAAATATATATATGATTTTTAAGTGGAATTCATTTGAAATAGAGACTTCTCAATGAAACTGAGGTGTATGTCAAAAATTTTTTTTCTTGAAAATTTCGAAAATTTTTCTAAGTCCCGCTAGAATGCCATTTGCTGTTTGTGTGTTTAAAAGGTATATTATGAGAAGTGTAAAAATGAACAATTCCATAGAAGGTCAGATTATATGAGAAAAAAAATCGAAAATTTTTCTAAGTCCCAAAAATGAAAAATCAACTGAAAAATTTAATTTTCATAATAAATAAAGAAAAGTTGAAAGAAAAATGAAAAATCAACTGAAAAATTAAATTTTCATAATAAATAAAGAAAAGTTGAAAGAAAAATGAAAAATCAACTGAAAAATTAAATTTTCATAATAAATAAAGAAAAGTTGAAAGAAAAATTTCGATATTTTTTTCAAAGTCAGAAATATAAAAAAATCAATTTTTTTGATTTTTAAGTGAAATGCATTTGAAATAGAAACTTCTCAATGAAACTGAGGTGTATGTGAAAAATTTTTTTTCTTGAAAATTTCGAAAATTTTTCTAAGTCCCAAAAATGAAAAATCAACTGAAAAATTAAATTTTCATAATAAATAAAGAAAAGTTGAAAGAAAAATGAAAAATCAACTGAAAAATTAAATTTTCATAATAAATAAAGAAAAGTTGAAAGAAAAATTTCGATATTTTTTTCAAAGTCAGAAATAGTCAGAAATATAAAAAAATCAATTGGAAAAAATATATATATGATTTTTAAGTGGAATTCATTTGAAATAGAGACTTCTCAATGAAACTGAGGTGTATGTCAAAAATTTTTTTTCTTGAAAATTTCGAAAATTTTTCTAAGTCCCGCTAGAATGCCATTTGCTGTTTGTGTGTTTAAAAGGTATATTATGAGAAGTGTAAAAATGAACAATTCCATAGAAGGTCAGATTATATGAGAAAAAAAATCGAAAATTTTTCTAAGTCCCAAAAATGAAAAATC
Source organism: Volucella zonaria (assembly GCA_963966105.1). Taxonomy (NCBI): domain Eukaryota; kingdom Metazoa; phylum Arthropoda; class Insecta; order Diptera; family Syrphidae; genus Volucella; species Volucella zonaria. Next base: position 12,388 of record CAWYQB010000663.1, on the reverse strand, counting down.
AACTGAAAAATTTAATTTTCATAATAAATAAAGAAAAGTTGAAAGAAAAATGAAAAATCAACTGAAAAATTAAATTTTCATAATAAATAAAGAAAAGTTGAAAGAAAAATGAAAAATCAACTGAAAAATTAAATTTTCATAATAAATAAAGAAAAGTTGAAAGAAAAATTTCGATATTTTTTTCAAAGTCAGAAATATAAAAAAATCAATTTTTTTGATTTTTAAGTGAAATGCATTTGAAATAGAAACTTCTCAATGAAACTGAGGTGTATGTGAAAAATTTTTTTTCTTGAAAATTTCGAAAATTTTTCTAAGTCCCAAAAATGAAAAATCAACTGAAAAATTTAATTTTCATAATAAATAAAGAAAAGTTGAAAGAAAAATGAAAAATCAACTGAAAAATTAAATTTTCATAATAAATAAAGAAAAGTTGAAAGAAAAATTTCGATATTTTTTTCAAAGTCAGAAATAGTCAGAAATAGTCAGAAATATAAAAAAATCAATTGGAAAAAATATAGTCCCGCTAGAATGCCATTTGCTGTTTGTGTGTTTAAAAGGTATATTATGAGAAGTGTAAAAATGAACAATTCCATAGAAGGTCAGATTATATGAGAAAAAAAATCGAAAATTTTTCTAAGTCCCAAAAATGAAGAATCAACTGAAAAATTTAATTTTCATAATAAATAAAGAAAAGTTGAAAGAAAAATGAAAAATCAACTGAAAAATTAAATTTTCATAATAAATAAAGAAAAGTTGAAAGAAAAATTTCGATATTTTTTTCAAAGTCAGAAATAGTCAGAAATATAAAAAAATCAATTGGAAAAAATATATATATGATTTTTAAGTGGAATTCATTTGAAATAGAGACTTCTCAATGAAACTGAGGTGTATGTCAAAAATTTTTTTTCTTGAAAATTTCGAAAATTTTTCTAAGTCCCGCTAGAATGCCATTTGCTGTTTGTGTGTTTAAAAGGTATATTATGAGAAGTGTAAAAATGAACAATTCCATAGAAGGTCAGATTATATGAGAAAAAAAATCGAAAATTTTCTAAGTCCCAAAAATGAAGAATCAACTGAAAAATTTAATTTTCATAATAAATAAAGAAAAGTTGAAAGAAAAATGAAAAATCAACTGAAAAATTAAATTTTCATAATAAATAAAGAAAAGTTGAAAGAAAAATTTCGATATTTTTTTCAAAGTCAGAAATAGTCAGAAATATAAAAAAATCAATTGGAAAAAATATATATATGATTTTTAAGTGGAATTCATTTGAAATAGAGACTTCTCAATGAAACTGAGGTGTATGTCAAAAATTTTTTTTCTTGAAAATTTCGAAAATTTTTCTAAGTCCCGCTAGAATGCCATTTGCTGTTTGTGTGTTTAAAAGGTATATTATGAGAAGTGTAAAAATGAACAATTCCATAGAAGGTCAGATTATATGAGAAAAAAAATCGAAAATTTTTCTAAGTCCCAAAAATGAAAAATCAACTGAAAAATTTAATTTTCATAATAAATAAAGAAAAGTTGAAAGAAAAATGAAAAATCAACTGAAAAATTAAATTTTCATAATAAATAAAGAAAAGTTGAAAGAAAAATGAAAAATCAACTGAAAAATTAAATTTTCATAATAAATAAAGAAAAGTTGAAAGAAAAATTTCGATATTTTTTTCAAAGTCAGAAATATAAAAAAATCAATTTTTTTGATTTTTAAGTGAAATGCATTTGAAATAGAAACTTCTCAATGAAACTGAGGTGTATGTGAAAAATTTTTTTTCTTGAAAATTTCGAAAATTTTTCTAAGTCCCAAAAATGAAAAATCAACTGAAAAATTTAATTTTCATAATAAATAAAGAAAAGTTGAAAGAAAAATGAAAAATCAACTGAAAAATTAAATTTTCATAATAAATAAAGAAAAGTTGAAAGAAAAATTTCGATATTTTTTTTTCAAAGTCAGAAATAGTCAGAAATAGTCAGAAATATAAAAAAATCAATTGGAAAAAATATAGTCCCGCTAGAATGCCATTTGCTGTTTGTGTGTTTAAAAGGTATATTATGAGAAGTGTAAAAATGAACAATTCCATAGAAGGTCAGATTATATGAGAAAAAAAATCGAAAATTTTTCTAAGTCCCAAAAATGAAAAATCAACTGAAAAATTTAATTTTCATAATAAATAAAGAAAAGTTGAAAGAAAAATGAAAAATCAACTGAAAAATTAAATTTTCATAATAAATAAAGAAAAGTTGAAAGAAAAATGAAAAATCAACTGAAAAATTAAATTTTCATAATAAATAAAGAAAAGTTGAAAGAAAAATTTCGATATTTTTTTCAAAGTCAGAAATATAAAAAAATCAATTTTTTTGATTTTTAAGTGAAATGCATTTGAAATAGAAACTTCTCAATGAAACTGAGGTGTATGTGAAAAATTTTTTTTCTTGAAAATTTCGAAAATTTTTCTAAGTCCCAAAAATGAAAAATCAACTGAAAAATTAAATTTTCATAATAAATAAAGAAAAGTTGAAAGAAAAATGAAAAATCAACTGAAAAATTAAATTTTCATAATAAATAAAGAAAAGTTGAAAGAAAAATTTCGATATTTTTTTCAAAGTCAGAAATAGTCAGAAATATAAAAAAATCAATTGGAAAAAATATATATATGATTTTTAAGTGGAATTCATTTGAAATAGAGACTTCTCAATGAAACTGAGGTGTATGTCAAAATTTTTTTTCTTGAAAATTTCGAAATTTTTCTAAGTCCCGCTAGAATGCCATTTGCTGTTTGTGTGTTTAAAAGGTATATTATGAGAAGTGTAAAAATGAACAATTCCATAGAAGGTCAGATTATATGAGAAAAAAAATCGAAAATTTTTCTAAGTCCCAAAAATGAAAAATCAACTGAAAAATTTAATTTTCATAATAAATAAAGAAAAGTTGAAAGAAAAATGAAAAATCAACTGAAAAATTAAATTTTCATAATAAATAAAGAAAAGTTGAAAGAAAAATGAAAAATCAACTGAAAAATTAAATTTTCATAATAAATAAAGAAAAGTTGAAAGAAAAATTTCGATATTTTTTTCAAAGTCAGAAATATAAAAAAATCAATTTTTTTGATTTTTAAGTGAAATGCATTTGAAATAGAAACTTCTCAATGAAACTGAGGTGTATGTGAAAAATTTTTTTTCTTGAAAATTTCGAAAATTTTTCTAAGTCCCAAAAATGAAAAATCAACTGAAAAATTTAATTTTCATAATAAATAAAGAAAAGTTGAAAGAAAAATGAAAAATCAACTGAAAAATTAAATTTTCATAATAAATAAAGAAAAGTTGAAAGAAAAATTTCGATATTTTTTTCAAAGTCAGAAATAGTCAGAAATAGTCAGAAATATAAAAAAATCAATTGGAAAAAATATAGTCCCGCTAGAATGCCATTTGCTGTTTGTGTGTTTAAAAGGTATATTATGAGAAGTGTAAAAATGAACAATTCCATAGAAGGTCAGATTATATGAGAAAAAAAATCGAAAATTTTTCTAAGTCCCAAAAATGAAGAATCAACTGAAAAATTTAATTTTCATAATAAATAAAGAAAAGTTGAAAGAAAAATGAAAAATCAACTGAAAAATTAAATTTTCATAATAAATAAAGAAAAGTTGAAAGAAAAATTTCGATATTTTTTTCAAAGTCAGAAATAGTCAGAAATATAAAAAATCAATTGGAAAAAATATATATATGATTTTAAGTGGAATTCATTTGAAATAGAGACTTCTCAATGAAACTGAGGTGTATGTCAAAAATTTTTTTTCTTGAAAATTTCGAAAATTTTTCTAAGTCCCGCTAGAATGCCATTTGCTGTTTGTGTGTTTAAAAGGTATATTATGAGAAGTGTAAAAATGAACAATTCCATAGAAGGTCAGATTATATGAGAAAAAAAATCGAAAATTTTTCTAAGTCCCAAAAATGAAGAATCAACTGAAAAATTTAATTTTCATAATAAATAAAGAAAAGTTGAAAGAAAAATGAAAAATCAACTGAAAAATTAAATTTTCATAATAAATAAAGAAAAGTTGAAAGAAAAATTTCGATATTTTTTTCAAAGTCAGAAATAGTCAGAAATATAAAAAAATCAATTGGAAAAAATATATATATGATTTTTAAGTGGAATTCATTTGAAATAGAGACTTCTCAATGAAACTGAGGTGTATGTCAAAAATTTTTTTTCTTGAAAATTTCGAAAATTTTTCTAAGTCCCGCTAGAATGCCATTTGCTGTTTGTGTGTTTAAAAGGTATATTATGAGAAGTGTAAAAATGAACAATTCCATAGAAGGTCAGATTATATGAGAAAAAAAATCGAAAATTTTTCTAAGTCCCAAAAATGAAGAATCAACTGAAAAATTTAATTTTCATAATAAATAAAGAAAAGTTGAAAGAAAAATGAAAAATCAACTGAAAAATTAAATTTTCATAATAAATAAGAAAAGTTGAAAGAAAAATGAAAAATCAACTGAAAAATTAAATTTTCATAATAAATAAAGAAAAGTTGAAAGAAAATTTCGATATTTTTTTCAAAGTCAGAAATATAAAAAAATCAATTTTTTTGATTTTTAAGTGAAATGCATTTGAAATAGAAACTTCTCAATGAAACTGAGGTGTATGTGAAAAATTTTTTTTCTTGAAAATTTCGAAAATTTTTCTAAGTCCCAAAAATGAAAAATCAACTGAAAAATTTAATTTTCATAATAAATAAAGAAAAGTTGAAAGAAAAATGAAAAATCAACTGAAAAATTAAATTTTCATAATAAATAAAGAAAAGTTGAAAGAAAAATTTCGATATTTTTTTCAAAGTCAGAAATAGTCAGAAATAGTCAGAAATATAAAAAAATCAATTGGAAAAAATATAGTCCCGCTAGAATGCCATTTGCTGTTTGTGTGTTTAAAAGGTATATTATGAGAAGTGTAAAAATGAACAATTCCATAGAAGGTCAGATTATATGAGAAAAAAATCGAAAATTTTTCTAAGTCCAAGTCCCAAAAATGAAGAATCAACTGAAAAATTTAATTTTCATAATAAATAAAGAAAAGTTGAAAGAAAAATGAAAAATCAACTGAAAAATTAAATTTTCATAATAAATAAAGAAAAGTTGAAAGAAAAATTTCGATATTTTTTTCAAAGTCAGAAATAGTCAGAAATATAAAAAAATCAATTGGAAAAAATATATATATGATTTTTAAGTGGAATTCATTTGAAATAGAGACTTCTCAATGAAACTGAGGTGTATGTCAAAAATTTTTTTTCTTGAAAATTTCGAAAATTTTTCTAAGTCCCGCTAGAATGCCATTTGCTGTTTGTGTGTTTAAAAGGTATATTATGAGAAGTGTAAAAAATGAACAATTCCATAGAAGGTCAGATTATATGAGAAAAAAAATCGAAAATTTTTCTAAGTCCCAAAAATGAAGAATCAACTGAAAAATTTAATTTTCATAATAAATAAAGAAAAGTTGAAAGAAAAATGAAAAATCAACTGAAAAATTAAATTTTCATAATAAATAAAGAAAAGTTGAAAGAAAATTTCGATATTTTTTTCAAAGTCAGAAATAGTCAGAAATATAAAAAAATCAATTGGAAAAAATATATATATGATTTTTAAGTGGAATTCATTTGAAATAGAGACTTCTCAATGAAACTGAGGTGTATGTCAAAAATTTTTTTTCTTGAAAATTTCGAAAATTTTTCTAAGTCCCGCTAGAATGCCATTTGCTGTTTGTGTGTTTAAAAGGTATATTATGAGAAGTGTAAAAATGAACAATTCCATAGAAGGTCAGATTATATGAGAAAAAAAATCGAAAATTTTTCTAAGTCCCAAAAATGAAGAATCAACTGAAAAATTTAATTTTCATAATAAATAAAGAAAAGTTGAAAGAAAAATGAAAATCAACTGAAAAATTAAATTTTCATAATAAATAAAGAAAAGTTGAAAAGAAAAATTTCGATATTTTTTTCAAGTCAGAAATAGTCAGAAATATAAAAAAATCAATTGGAAAAAATATATATATGATTTTTAAGTGGAATTCATTTGAAATAGAGACTTCTCAATGAAACTGAGGTGTATGTCAAAAATTTTTTTTCTTGAAAATTTCGAAAATTTTTCTAAGTCCCGCTAGAATGCCATTTGCTGTTTGTGTGTTTAAAAGGTATATTATGAGAAGTGTAAAAATGAACAATTCCATAGAAGGTCAGATTATATGAGAAAAAAAATCGAAAATTTTTCTAAGTCCCAAAAATGAAAAATCAACTGAAAAAATTTAATTTTCATAATAAATAAAGAAAAGTTGAAAGAAAAATGAAAAATCAACTGAAAAATTAAATTTTCATAATAAATAAAGAAAAGTTGAAAGAAAAATTTCGATATTTTTTTCAAAGTCAGAAATAGTCAGAAATAGTCAGAAATATAAAAAAATCAATTGGAAAAAATATTAGTCCCGCTAGAATGCCATTTGCTGTTTGTGTGTTTAAAAGGTATATTATGAGAAGTGTAAAAATGAACAATTCCATAGAAGGTCAGATTATATGAGAAAAAAAATCGAAAATTTTTCTAAGTCCCAAAAATGAAGAATCAACTGAAAAATTTAATTTTCATAATAAATAAAGAAAAGTTGAAAGAAAAATGAAAAATCAACTGAAAAATTAAATTTTCATAATAAATAAAGAAAAGTTGAAAGAAAAATTTCGATATTTTTTTCAAAGTCAGAAATAGTCAGAAATATAAAAAAATCAATTGGAAAAAATATATATATGATTTTTAAGTGGAATTCATTTGAAATAGAGACTTCTCAATGAAACTGAGGTGTATGTCAAAAATTTTTTTTCTTGAAAATTTCGAAAATTTTTTCTAAGTCCCGCTAGAATGCCATTTGCTGTTTGTGTGTTTAAAAGGTATATTATGAGAAGTGTAAAAATGAACAATTCCATAGAAGGTCAGATTATATGAGAAAAAAAATCGAAAATTTTTCTAAGTCCCAAAATGAAGAATCAACTGAAAAATTTAATTTTCATAATAAATAAAGAAAAGTTGAAAGAAAAATGAAAAATCAACTGAAAAATTAAATTTTCATAATAAATAAAGAAAAGTTGAAAGAAAAATTTCGATATTTTTTTCAAAGTCAGAAATAGTCAGAAATATAAAAAAATCAATTGGAAAAAATATATATATGATTTTTAAGTGGAATTCATTTGAAATAGAGACTTCTCAATGAAACTGAGGTGTATGTCAAAAATTTTTTTCTTGAAAATTTCGAAAATTTTTCTAAGTCCCGCTAGAATGCCATTTGCTGTTTGTGTGTTTAAAAGGTATATTATGAGAAGTGTAAAAATGAACAATTCCATAGAAGGTCAGATTATATGAGAAAAAAAATCGAAAATTTTTCTAAGTCCCAAAAATGAAGAATCAACTGAAAAATTTAATTTTCATAATAAATAAAGAAAAGTTGAAAGAAAAATGAAAAATCAACTGAAAAATTAAATTTTCATAATAAATAAAGAAAAGTTGAAAGAAAAATTTCGATATTTTTTTCAAAGTCAGAAATAGTCAGAAATATAAAAAAATCAATTGGAAAAAATATATATATGATTTTTAAGTGGAATTCATTTGAAATAGAGACTTCTCAATGAAACTGAGGTGTATGTCAAAAATTTTTTTCTTGAAAATTTCGAAAATTTTTCTAAGTCCGCTAGAATGCCATTTGCTGTTTGTGTGTTTAAAAGGTATAATTATGAGAAGTGTAAAAATGAACAATTCCATAGAAGGTCAGATTATATGAGAAAAAAAATCGAAAATTTTTCTAAGTCCCAAAAATGAAAAATCAACTGAAAAATTTAATTTTCATAATAAATAAAGAAAAGTTGAAAGAAAAATGAAAAATCAACTGAAAAATTAAATTTCATAATAAATAAAGAAAAGTTGAAAGAAAAATGAAAAATCAACTGAAAAATTAAATTTTCATAATAAATAAAGAAAAGTTGAAAGAAAATTTCGATATTTTTTTCAAAGTCAGAAATATAAAAAAATCAATTTTTTGATTTTTAAGTGAAATGCATTTGAAATAGAAACTTCTCAATGAAACTGAGGTGTATGTGAAAAATTTTTTTTCTTGAAAATTTCGAAAATTTTTCTAAGTCCCAAAAATGAAAAATCAACTGAAAAAATTTAATTTTCATAATAAATAAAGAAAAGTTGAAAGAAAAATGAAAAATCAACTGAAAAATTAAATTTTCATAATAAATAAAGAAAAGTTGAAAGAAAAATTTCGATATTTTTTTCAAAGTCAGAAATAGTCAGAAATAGTCAGAAATATAAAAAAATCAATTGGAAAAAATATAGTCCCGCTAGAATGCCATTTGCTGTTTGTGTGTTTAAAAGGTATATTATGAGAAGTGTAAAAATGAACAATTCCATAGAAGGTCAGATTATATGAGAAAAAAAATCGAAAATTTTTCTAAGTCCCAAAAATGAAAAATCAACTGAAAAATTTAATTTTCATAATAAATAAAGAAAAGTTGAAAGAAAAATGAAAAATCAACTGAAAAATTAAATTTTCATAATAAATAAAGAAAAGTTGAAAGAAAAATGAAAAATCAACTGAAAAATTAAATTTTCATAATAAATAAAGAAAAGTTGAAAGAAAATTTCGATATTTTTTTCAAAGTCAGAAATATAAAAAAATCAATTTTTTTGATTTTTAAGTGAAATGCATTTGAAATAGAAACTTCTCAATGAAACTGAGGTGTATGTGAAAAATTTTTTTTCTTGAAAATTTCGAAAATTTTTCTAAGTCCCAAAAATGAAAAATCAACTGAAAAATTAAATTTTCATAATAAATAAAGAAAAGTTGAAAGAAAAATGAAAAATCAACTGAAAAATTAAATTTTCATAATAAATAAAGAAAAGTTGAAAGAAAAATTTCGATATTTTTTTCAAAGTCAGAATAGTCAGAAATATAAAAAAATCAATTGGAAAAAATATATATATGATTTTTAAGTGGAATTCATTTGAAATAGAGACTTCTCAATGAAACTGAGGTGTATGTCAAAAATTTTTTTTCTTGAAAATTTCGAAAATTTTTCTAAGTCCCGCTAGAATGCCATTTGCTGTTTGTGTGTTTAAAAGGTATATTATGAGAAGTGTAAAAATGAACAATTCCATAGAAGGTCAGATTATATGAGAAAAAAAATCGAAAATTTTTCTAAGTCCCAAAAATGAAAAATCAACTGAAAAATTTAATTTCATAATAAATAAAGAAAAGTTGAAAGAAAAATGAAAAATCAACTGAAAAATTAAATTTTCATAATAAATAAAGAAAAGTTGAAAGAAAAATGAAAAATCAACTGAAAAATTAAATTTTCATAATAAATAAAGAAAAGTTGAAAGAAAAATTTCGATATTTTTTTCAAAGTCAGAAATATAAAAAAATCAATTTTTTTGATTTTTAAGTGAAATGCATTTGAAATAGAAACTTCTCAATGAAACTGAGGTGTATGTGAAAAATTTTTTTTCTGAAAATTTCGAAAATTTTTCTAAGTCCCAAAAATGAAAAATCAACTGAAAAATTTAATTTTCATAATAAATAAAGAAAAGTTGAAAGAAAAATGAAAAATCAACTGAAAAATTAAATTTTCATAATAAATAAAGAAAAGTTGAAAGAAAAATTTCGATATTTTTTTCAAAGTCAGAAATAGTCAGAAATAGTCAGAAATATAAAAAAATCAATTGGAAAAAATATAGTCCCGCTAGAATGCCATTTGCTGTTTGTGTGTTTAAAAGGTATATTATGAGAAGTGTAAAAATGAACAATTCCATAGAAGGTCAGATTATATGAGAAAAAAAATCGAAAATTTTTCTAAGTCCCAAAAATGAAGAATCAACTGAAAAATTTAATTTTCATAATAAATAAAGAAAAGTTGAAAGAAAAATGAAAAATCAACTGAAAAATTAAATTTTCATAATAAATAAAGAAAAGTTGAAAGAAAAATTTCGATATTTTTTTCAAAGTCAGAAATAGTCAGAAATATAAAAAAAATCAATTGGAAAAAATATATATATGATTTTTAAGTGGAATTCATTTGAAATAGAGACTTCTCAATGAAACTGAGGTGTATGTCAAAAATTTTTTTTCTTGAAAATTTCGAAAATTTTTCTAAGTCCCGCTAGAATGCCATTTGCTGTTTGTGTGTTTAAAAGGTATATTATGAGAAGTGTAAAAATGAACAATTCCATAGAAGGTCAGATTATATGAGAAAAAAAATCGAAAATTTTTCTAAGTCCCAAAAATGAAGAATCAACTGAAAAATTTAATTTTCATAATAAATAAAGAAAAGTTGAAAGAAAAATGAAAAATCAACTGAAAAATTAAATTTTCATAATAAATAAAGAAAAGTTGAAAGAAAAATTTCGATATTTTTTTCAAAGTCAGAAATAGTCAGAAATATAAAAAAATCAATTGGAAAAATATATATATGATTTTTAAGTGGAATTCATTTGAAATAGAGACTTCTCAATGAAACTGAGGTGTATGTCAAAAATTTTTTTTCTTGAAAATTCGAAAATTTTTCTAAGTCCCGCTAGAATGCCATTTGCTGTTTGTGTGTTTAAAAGGTATATTATGAGAAGTGTAAAAATGAACAATTCCATAGAAGGTCAGATTATATGAGAAAAAAAATCGAAAATTTTTCTAAGTCCCAAAAATGAAGAATCAACTGAAAAATTTAATTTTCATAATAAATAAAGAAAAGTTGAAAGAAAAATGAAAAATCAACTGAAAAATTAAATTTTCATATAAATAAAGAAAAGTTGAAAGAAAAATGAAAAATCAACTGAAAAATTAAATTTTCATAATAAATAAAGAAAAGTTGAAAGAAAAATTTCGATATTTTTTTCAAAGTCAGAAATATAAAAAAATCAATTTTTTTGATTTTTAAGTGAAATGCATTTGAAATAGAAACTTCTCAATGAAACTGAGGTGTATGTGAAAAATTTTTTTTCTTGAAAATTTCGAAAATTTTTCTAAGTCCCAAAAATGAAAAATCAACTGAAAAATTTAATTTTCATAATAAATAAAGAAAAGTTGAAAGAAAAATGAAAAATCAACTGAAAAATTAAATTTTCATAATAAATAAAGAAAAGTTGAAAGAAAAATTTCGATATTTTTTTCAAAGTCAGAATAGTCAGAAATAGTCAGAAATATAAAAAAATCAATTGGAAAAAATATAGTCCCGCTAGAATGCCATTTGCTGTTTGTGTGTTTAAAAGGTATATTATGAGAAGTGTAAAAATGAACAATTCCATAGAAGGTCAGATTATATGAGAAAAAAAATCGAAAATTTTTCTAAGTCCCAAAAATGAAGAATCAACTGAAAAATTTAATTTTCATAATAAATAAAGAAAAGTTGAAAGAAAAATGAAAAATCAACTGAAAAATTAAATTTTCATAATAAATAAAGAAAAGTTGAAAGAAAAATTTCGATATTTTTTCAAAGTCAGAAATAGTCAGAAATATAAAAAAATCAATTGGAAAAAATATATATTGATTTTTAAGTGGAATTCATTTGAAATAGAGACTTCTCAATGAAACTGAGGTGTATGTCAAAAATTTTTTTTCTTGAAAATTTCGAAAATTTTTCTAAGTCCCGCTAGAATGCCATTTGCTGTTTGTGTGTTTAAAAGGTATATTATGAGAAGTGTAAAAATGAACAATTCCATAGAAGGTCAGATTATATGAGAAAAAAAATCGAAAATTTTTCTAAGTCCCAAAAATGAAGAATCAACTGAAAAATTTAATTTTCATAATAAATAAAGAAAAGTTGAAAGAAAAATGAAAAATCAACTGAAAAATTAAATTTTCATAATAAATAAAGAAAAGTTGAAAGAAAAATTTCGATATTTTTTTCAAAGTCAGAAATAGTCAGAAATATAAAAAAATCAATTGGAAAAAATATATATATGATTTTTAAGTGGAATTCATTTGAAATAGAGACTTCTCAATGAAACCTGAGGTGTATGTCAAAAATTTTTTTTCTTGAAAATTTCGAAAATTTTTCTAAGTCCCGCTAGAATGCCATTTGCTGTTTGTGTGTTTAAAAGGTATATTATGAGAAGTGTAAAATGAACAATTCCATAGAAGGTCAGATTATATGAGAAAAAAAATCGAAAATTTTTCTAAGTCCCAAAAATGAAGAATCAACTGAAAAATTTAATTTTCATAATAAATAAAGAAAAGTTGAAAGAAAAATGAAAAATCAACTGAAAAATTAAATTTTCATAATAAATAAAGAAAAGTTGAAAGAAAAATGAAAATTCAACTGAAAAATTAAATTTTCATAATAAATAAAGAAAAGTTGAAAG
>CAWYQB010000662.1:0-43700 GCA_963966105.1 Volucella zonaria | reverse complement strand
TTCTTGAAAATTTCGAAAATTTTTCTAAGTCCCGCTATAATGCCATTTGCTGTTTGTGTGTTTAAAAGGTTATTATGAGAAGTGTGAAAATGAACAATCCCACAGAAAGTCAGAATATATGAGAAAAAAAATCAAAAATTTTTCTAAGTCCCAAAAATGAAAAATCAACTGAAAAATTTAATTCTCATAATAAATAAAGAAAAGTTGAAAGAAAAATGAAAAATTCAATTTTCATAATAAATAAAGAAAAACTGAAAGAAAAATTTCGATATTTTTTTCAAAGTCAGAAATAGTTAGAAATATAAAAAAATCAATTGGAAAAAATATATATATGATTTTTAAGTGAAATTCATTTGAAATAGAGACTTCTCAATGAAACTGAGGTGTATGTGAAAAATTTTTTTTCTTGAAAATTTCGAAAATTTTTCTAAGTCCCGCTAGAATGCCATTTGCTGTTTGTGTGTTTAAAAGGTATATTATGAGAAGTGTGAAAATGAACAATCCCATAGAAAGTCAGAATATATGAGAAAAAAAATCGAAAATTTTTCTAAGTCCCAAAAATGAAAAATCAACTGAAAAATATAATTCTCATAATAAATAAAGAAAAGTTGAAAGAAAATGAAAAATCAACTGAAAAATTAAATTTTCATAATAAATAAAGAAAAATTGAAAGAAAAATTTCGATATTTTTTTCAAAGTCAGAAATAGTAAGAAATATAAAAAAATCAATTGGAAAAAATATATATATGATTTTTAAGTGAAATTCATTTGAAATAGAGACTTCTCAATGAAACTGAGGTGTATGTGAAAAATTTTTTTTCTTGAAAATTTCGAAATTTTTCTAAGTCCCGCTAGAATGCCATTTGCTGTTTGTGTGTTTAAAAGGTATATTATGAGAAGTGTGTAAATGAACAATCCCATAGAAAGTCAGAATATATGAGAAAAAAAATCGAAAATTTTTCTAAGTCCCAAAAATGAAAAATCAACTGAAAAATTTAATTCTCATAATAAATAAAGAAAAGTTGAAAGAAAAATGAAAAATTCAATTTTCATAATAAATAAAGAAAAACTGAAAGAAAAATTTCGATATTTTTTTCAAAGTCAGAAATAGTTAGAAATATAAAAAAATCAATTGGAAAAAATATATATATGATTTTTAAGTGAAATTCATTTGAAATAGAGACTTCTCAATGAAACTGAGGTGTATGTGAAAAATTTTTTTTCTTGAAAATTTCGAAAATTTTTCTAAGTCCCGCTAGAATGCCATTTGCTGTTTATGTGTTTAAAAGGTATATTATGAGAAGTGTGAAAATGAACAATCCCATAGAAAGTCAGAATATATGAGAAAAAAAATCGAAAATTTTTCTAAGTCCCAAAAATGAAAAATCAACTGAAAAATTTAATTCTCATAATAAATAAAGAAAAGTTGAAAGAAAAATGAAAAATTCAATTTTCATAATAAATAAAGAAAAACTGAAAGAAAAATTTCGATATTTTTTTCAAAGTCAGAAATAGTTAGAAATATAAAAAAATCAATTGGAAAAAATATATATATGATTTTTAAGTGAAATTCATTTGAAATAGAGACTTCTCAATGAAACTGAGGTGTATGTGAAAAATTTTTTTTCTTGAAAATTTCGAAAATTTTTCTAAGTCCCGCTAGAATGCCATTTGCTGTTTGTGTGTTTAAAAGGTATATTATGAGAAGTGTGAAAATGAACAATCCCATAGAAAGTCAGAATATATGAGAAAAAAAATCGAAATTTTTCTAAGTCCCAAAAATGAAAAATCAACTGAAAAATTTAATTCTCATAATAAATAAAGAAAAGTTGAAAGAAAAATGAAAAATTCAATTTTCATAATAAATAAAGAAAAACTGAAAGAAAAATTTCGATATTTTTTTCAAAGTCAGAAATAGTTAGAAATATAAAAAAATCAATTGGAAAAAATATATATATGATTTTTAAGTGAAATTCATTTGAAATAGAGACTTCTCAATGAAACTGAGGTGTATGTGAAAAATTTTTTTTCTTGAAAATTTCGAAAATTTTTCTAAGTCCCGCTAGAATGCCATTTGCTGTTTATGTGTTTAAAAGGTATATTATGAGAAGTGTGAAAATGAACAATCCCATAGAAAGTCAGAATATATGAGAAAAAAAATCGAAAATTTTTCTAAGTCCCAAAAAATGAAAAATCAACTGAAAAATTTAATTCTCATAATAAATAAAGAAAAGTTGAAAGAAAAATGAAAAATTCAATTTTCATAATAAATAAAGAAAAACTGAAAGAAAAATTTCGATATTTTTTTCAAAGTCAGAAATAGTTAGAAATATAAAAAAATCAATTGGAAAAAATATATATATGATTTTTAAGTGAAATTCATTTGAAATAGAGACTTCTCAATGAAACTGAGGTGTATGTGAAAAATTTTTTTTCTTGAAAATTTCGAAAATTTTTCTAAGTCCCGCTAGAATGCCATTTGCTGTTTGTGTGTTTAAAAGGTATATTATGAGAAGTGTGAAAATGAACAATCCCATAGAAAGTCAGAATATATGAGAAAAAAAATCGAAAATTTTTCTAAGTCCCAAAAATGAAAAATCAACTGAAAAATTTAATTCTCATAATAAATAAAGAAAAGTTGAAAGAAAATGAAAAATTCAATTTTCATAATAAATAAAGAAAAACTGAAAGAAAAATTTCGATATTTTTTCAAAGTCAGAAATAGTTAGAAATATAAAAAAATCAATTGGAAAAAATATATATATGATTTTTAAGTGAAATTCATTTGAAATAGAGACTTCTCAATGAAACTGAGGTGTATGTGAAAAATTTTTTTCTTGAAAATTTCGAAAATTTTTCTAAGTCCCGCTAGAATGCCATTTGCTGTTTGTGTGTTTAAAAGGTATATTATGAGAAGTGTGAAAATGAACAATCCATAGAAAGTCAGAATATATGAGAAAAAAAATCGAAAATTTTTCTAAGTCCCAAAAATGAAAAATCAACTGAAAAATATAATTCTCATAATAAATAAAGAAAAGTTGAAAGAAAAATGAAAAATCAACTGAAAAATTAAATTTTCATAATAAATAAAGAAAAATTGAAAGAAAAATTTCGATATTTTTTTCAAAGTCAGAAATAGTAAGAAATATAAAAAAAATCAATTGGAAAAAATATATATATGATTTTTAAGTGAAATTCATTTGAAATAGAGACTTCTCAATGAAACTGAGGTGTATGTGAAAATTTTTTTTCTTGAAAATTCGAAATTTTTCTAAGTCCCGCTAGAATGCCATTTGCTGTTTGTGTGTTTAAAAGGTATATTATGAGAAGTGTGTAAATGAACAATCCCATAGAAAGTCAGAATATATGAGAAAAAAAATCGAAAATTTTTCTAAGTCCCAAAAATGAAAAATCAACTGAAAAATTTAATTCTCATAATAAATAAAGAAAAGTTGAAAGAAAAATGAAAAATTCAATTTTCATAATAAATAAAGAAAAACTGAAAGAAAAATTTCGATATTTTTTTCAAAGTCAGAAATAGTTAGAAATATAAAAAAATCAATTGGAAAAAATATATATATGATTTTTAAGTGAAATTCATTTGAAATAGAGACTTCTCAATGAAACTGAGGTGTATGTGAAAAATTTTTTTTCTTGAAAATTTCGAAAATTTTTCTAAGTCCCGCTAGAATGCCATTTGCTGTTTATGTGTTTAAAAGGTATATTATGAGAAGTGTGAAAATGAACAATCCCATAGAAAGTCAGAATATATGAGAAAAAAATCGAAAATTTTTCTAAGTCCCAAAAATGAAAAATCAACTGAAAAATTTAATTCTCATAATAAATAAAGAAAAGTTGAAAGAAAAATGAAAAATTCAATTTTCATAATAAATAAAGAAAAACTGAAAGAAAAATTTCGATATTTTTTTCAAAGTCAGAAATAGTTAGAAATATAAAAAAATCAATTGGAAAAAATATATATATGATTTTTAAGTGAAATTCATTTGAAATAGAGACTTCTCAATGAAACTGAGGTGTATGTGAAAAATTTTTTTTCTTGAAAATTTCGAAAATTTTTCTAAGTCCCGCTATAATGCCATTTGCTGTTTGTGTGTTTAAAAGGTATATTATGAGAAGTGTGAAAATGAACAATCCCACAGAAAGTCAGAATATATGAGAAAAAAAATCAAAAATTTTTCTAAGTCCCAAAAATGAAAAATCAACTGAAAAATTTAATTCTCATAATAAATAAAGAAAAGTTGAAAGAAAAATGAAAAATTCAATTTTCATAATAAATAAAGAAAAACTGAAAGAAAAATTTCGATATTTTTTTCAAAGTCAGAAATAGTTAGAAATATAAAAAAATCAATTGGAAAAAATATATATATGATTTTTAAGTGAAATTCATTTGAAATAGAGACTTCTCAATGAAACTGAGGTGTATGTGAAAAATTTTTTTTCTTGAAAATTTCGAAAATTTTTCTAAGTCCCGCTAGAATGCCATTTGCTGTTTATGTGTTTAAAAGGTATATTATGAGAAGTGTGAAAATGAACAATCCCATAGAAAGTCAGAATATATGAGAAAAAAAATCGAAAATTTTTCTAAGTCCCAAAAATGAAAAATCAACTGAAAAATTTAATTCTCATAATAAATAAAGAAAAGTTGAAAGAAAAATGAAAAATTCAATTTTCATAATAAATAAAGAAAAACTGAAAGAAAAATTTCGATATTTTTTTCAAAGTCAGAAATAGTTAGAAATATAAAAAAATCAATTGGAAAAAATATATATATGATTTTTAAGTGAAATTCATTTGAAATAGAGACTTCTCAATGAAACTGAGGTGTATGTGAAAAATTTTTTTTCTTGAAAATTTCGAAAATTTTTCTAAGTCCCGCTATAATGCCATTTGCTGTTTGTGTGTTTAAAAGGTATATTATGAGAAGTGTGAAAATGAACAATCCCACAGAAAGTCAGAATATATGAGAAAAAAAATCAAAAATTTTTCTAAGTCCCAAAAATGAAAAATCAACTGAAAAATTTAATTCTCATAATAAATAAAGAAAAGTTGAAAGAAAAATGAAAAATTCAATTTTCATAATAAATAAAGAAAAACTGAAAGAAAAATTTCGATATTTTTTTCAAAGTCAGAAATAGTTAGAAATATAAAAAAATCAATTGGAAAAAATATATATATGATTTTTAAGTGAAATTCATTTGAAATAGAGACTTCTCAATGAAACTGAGGTGTATGTGAAAAATTTTTTTTCTTGAAAATTTCGAAAGTCCCGCTAGAATGCCATTTGCTGTTTGTGTGTTTAAAAGGTATATTATGAGAAGTGTGTAAATGAACAATCCCATAGAAAGTCAGAATATATGAGAAAAAAAATCGAAAATTTTTCTAAGTCCCAAAAATGAAAAATCAACTGAAAAATTTAATTCTCATAATAAATAAAGAAAAGTTGAAAGAAAAATGAAAAATTCAATTTTCATAATAAATAAAGAAAAACTGAAAGAAAAATTTCGATATTTTTTTCAAAGTCAGAAATAGTTAGAAATATAAAAAAATCAATTGGAAAAAATATATATATGATTTTTAAGTGAAATTCATTTGAAATAGAGACTTCTCAATGAAACTGAGGTGTATGTGAAAAATTTTTTTTCTTGAAAATTTCGAAAATTTTTCTAAGTCCCGCTAGAATGCCATTTGCTGTTTATGTGTTTAAAAGGTATATTATGAGAAGTGTGAAAATGAACAATCCCATAGAAAGTCAGAATATATGAGAAAAAAAATCGAAAATTTTTCTAAGTCCCAAAAATGAAAAATCAACTGAAAAATTTAATTCTCATAATAAATAAAGAAAAGTTGAAAGAAAAATGAAAAATTCAATTTTCATAATAAATAAAGAAAAACTGAAAGAAAAATTTCGATATTTTTTTCAAAGTCAGAAATAGTTAGAAATATAAAAAAATCAATTGGAAAAAATATATATATGATTTTTAAGTGAAATTCATTTGAAATAGAGACTTCTCAATGAAACTGAGGTGTATGTGAAAAATTTTTTTTCTTGAAAATTTCGAAAATTTTTCTAAGTCCCGCTATAATGCCATTTGCTGTTTGTGTGTTTAAAAGGTATATTATGAGAAGCGTGAAAATGAACAATCCCACAGAAAGTCAGAATATATGAGAAAAAAAATCAAAAATTTTTCTAAGTCCCAAAAATGAAAAATCAACTGAAAAATTTAATTCTCATAATAAATAAAGAAAAGTTGAAAGAAAAATGAAAAATTCAATTTTCATAATAAATAAAGAAAAACTGAAAGAAAAATTTCGATATTTTTTTCAAAGTCAGAAATAGTTAGAAATATAAAAAAATCAATTGGAAAAAATATATATATGATTTTTAAGTGAAATTCATTTGAAATAGAGACTTCTCAATGAAACTGAGGTGTATGTGAAAAATTTTTTTTCTTGAAAATTTCGAAATTTTTCTAAGTCCCGCTAGAATGCCATTTGCTGTTTGTGTGTTTAAAAGGTATATTATGAGAAGTGTGAAAATGAACAATCCCATAGAAAGTCAGAATATATGAGAAAAAAAATCGAAAATTTTTCTAAGTCCCAAAAATGAAAAATCAACTGAAAAATATAATTCTCATAATAAATAAAGAAAAGTTGAAAGAAAAATGAAAAATCAACTGAAAAATTAAATTTTCATAATAAATAAAGAAAAATTGAAAGAAAAATTTCGATATTTTTTTCAAAGTCAGAAATAGTAAGAAATATAAAAAAATCAATTGGAAAAAATATATATATGATTTTTAAGTGAAATTCATTTGAAATAGAGACTTCTCAATGAAACTGAGGTGTATGTGAAAAATTTTTTTTCTTGAAAATTTCGAAATTTTTCTAAGTCCCGCTAGAATGCCATTTGCTGTTTGTGTGTTTAAAAGGTATATTATGAGAAGTGTGTAAATGAACAATCCCATAGAAAGTCAGAATATATGAGAAAAAAAATCGAAAATTTTTCTAAGTCCCAAAAATGAAAAATCAACTGAAAAATTTAATTCTCATAATAAATAAAGAAAAGTTGAAAGAAAAATGAAAAATTCAATTTTCATAATAAATAAAGAAAAACTGAAAGAAAAATTTCGATATTTTTTTCAAAGTCAGAAATAGTTAGAAATATAAAAAAATCAATTGGAAAAAATATATATATGATTTTTAAGTGAAATTCATTTGAAATAGAGACTTCTCAATGAAACTGAGGTGTATGTGAAAAATTTTTTTTCTTGAAAATTTCGAAAATTTTTCTAAGTCCCGCTATAATGCCATTTGCTGTTTGTGTGTTTAAAAGGTATATTATGAGAAGTGTGAAAATGAACAATCCCACAGAAAGTCAGAATATATGAGAAAAAAAATCAAAAAATTTTCTAAGTCCCAAAAATGAAAAATCAACTGAAAAATTTAATTCTCATAATAAATAAAGAAAAGTTGAAAGAAAAATGAAAAATTCAATTTTCATAATAAATAAAGAAAAACTGAAAGAAAAATTTCGATATTTTTTTCAAAGTCAGAAATAGTTAGAAATATAAAAAAATCAATTGGAAAAAATATATATATGATTTTTAAGTGAAATTCATTTGAAATAGAGACTTCTCAATGAAACTGAGGTGTATGTGAAAAATTTTTTTTCTTGAAAATTTCGAAAATTTTTCTAAGTCCCGCTAGAATGCCATTTGCTGTTTGTGTGTTTAAAAGGTATATTATGAGAAGTGTGAAAATGAACAATCCCATAGAAAGTCAGAATATATGAGAAAAAAAATCGAAAATTTTTCTAAGTCCCAAAAATGAAAAATCAACTGAAAAATTTAATTCTCATAATAAATAAAGAAAAGTTGGAAGAAAAATGAAAAATTCAATTTTCATAATAAATAAAGAAAAACTGAAAGAAAAATTTCGATATTTTTTTCAAAGTCAGAAATAGTTAGAAATATAAAAAAATCAATTGGAAAAAATATATATATGATTTTTAAGTGAAATTCATTTGAAATAGAGACTTCTCAATGAAACTGAGGTGTATGTGAAAAATTTTTTTTCTTGAAAATTTCGAAAATTTTTCTAAGTCCCGCTAGAATGCCATTTGCTGTTTGTGTGTTTAAAAGGTATATTATGAGAAGTGTGAAAATGAACAATCCCATAGAAAGTCAGAATATATGAGAAAAAAAATCGAAAATTTTTCTAAGTCCCAAAAATGAAAAATCAACTGAAAAATTTAATTCTCATAATAAATAAAGAAAAGTTGAAAGAAAAATGAAAAATCAACTGAAAAATTAAATTTTCATAATAAATAAAGAAAAATTGAAAGAAAAATTTCGATATTTTTTTCAAAGTCAGAAATAGTAAGAAATATAAAAAAATCAATTGGAAAAAATATATATATGATTTTTAAGTGAAATTCATTTGAAATAGAGACTTCTCAATGAAACTGAGGTGTATGTGAAAAATTTTTTTTCTTGAAAATTTCGAAATTTTTCTAAGTCCCGCTAGAATGCCATTTGCTGTTTGTGTGTTTAAAAGGTATATTATGAGAAGTGTGTAAATGAACAATCCCATAGAAAGTCAGAATATATGAGAAAAAAAATCGAAAATTTTTCTAAGTCCCAAAAATGAAAAATCAACTGAAAAATTTAATTCTCATAATAAATAAAGAAAAGTTGAAAGAAAAATGAAAAATTCAATTTTCATAATAAATAAAGAAAAACTGAAAGAAAAATTTCGATATTTTTTTCAAAGTCAGAAATAGTTAGAAATATAAAAAAATCAATTGGAAAAAATATATATATGATTTTTAAGTGAAATTCATTTGAAATAGAGACTTCTCAATGAAACTGAGGTGTATGTGAAAAATTTTTTTTCTTGAAAATTTCGAAAATTTTTCTAAGTCCCGCTAGAATGCCATTTGCTGTTTATGTGTTTAAAAGGTATATTATGAGAAGTGTGAAAATGAACAATCCCATAGAAAGTCAGAATATATGAGAAAAAAAATCGAAAATTTTTCTAAGTCCCAAAAATGAAAAATCAACTGAAAAATTTAATTCTCATAATAAATAAAGAAAAGTTGAAAGAAAAATGAAAACTTCAATTTTCATAATAAATAAAGAAAAACTGAAAGAAAAATTTCGATATTTTTTTCAAAGT
Organism: Volucella zonaria; assembly: GCA_963966105.1. NCBI lineage: Eukaryota > Metazoa > Arthropoda > Insecta > Diptera > Syrphidae > Volucella > Volucella zonaria. The sequence continues at coordinate 34,502 of CAWYQB010000662.1, read as the reverse complement.
CAGAAATAGTTAGAAATATAAAAAAATCAATTGGAAAAAATATATATATGATTTTTAAGTGAAATTCATTTGAAATAGAGACTTCTCAATGAAACTGAGGTGTATGTGAAAAATTTTTTTTCTTGAAAATTTCGAAAATTTTTCTAAGTCCCGCTATAATGCCATTTGCTGTTTGTGTGTTTAAAAGGTATATTATGAGAAGTGTGAAAATGAACAATCCCATAGAAAGTCAGAATATATGAGAAAAAAAATCGAAAATTTTTCTAAGTCCCAAAAATGAAAAATCAACTGAAAAATTTAATTCTCATAATAAATAAAGAAAAGTTGAAAGAAAAATGAAAAATCAACTGAAAAATTAAATTTTCATAATAAATAAAGAAAAATTGAAAGAAAAATTTCGATATTTTTTTCAAAGTCAGAAATAGTAAGAAATATAAAAAAATCAATTGGAAAAAATATATATATGATTTTTAAGTGAAATTCATTTGAAATAGAGACTTCTCAATGAAACTGAGGTGTATGTGAAAAATTTTTTTTCTTGAAAATTTCGAAATTTTTCTAAGTCCCGCTAGAATGCCATTTGCTGTTTGTGTGTTTAAAAGGTATATTATGAGAAGTGTGTAAATGAACAATCCCATAGAAAGTCAGAATATATGAGAAAAAAAATCGAAAATTTTTCTAAGTCCCAAAAATGAAAAATCAACTGAAAAATTTAATTCTCATAATAAATAAAGAAAAGTTGAAAGAAAAATTAAAAATTCAATTTTCATAATAAATAAAGAAAAACTGAAAGAAAAATTTCGATATTTTTTTCAAAGTCAGAAATAGTTAGAAATATAAAAAAATCAATTGGAAAAAATATATATATGATTTTTAAGTGAAATTCATTTGAAATAGAGACTTCTCAATGAAACTGAGGTGTATGTGAAAAATTTTTTTTCTTGAAAATTTCGAAAATTTTTCTAAGTCCCGCTAGAATGCCATTTGCTGTTTATGTGTTTAAAAGGTATATTATGAGAAGTGTGAAAATGAACAATCCCATAGAAAGTCAGAATATATGAGAAAAAAAATCGAAAATTTTTCTAAGTCCCAAAAATGAAAAATCAACTGAAAAATTTAATTCTCATAATAAATAAAGAAAAGTTGAAAGAAAAATGAAAACTTCAATTTTCATAATAAATAAAGAAAAACTGAAAGAAAAATTTCGATATTTTTTTCAAAGTCAGAAATAGTTAGAAATATAAAAAAATCAATTGGAAAAAATATATATATGATTTTTAAGTGAAATTCATTTGAAATAGAGACTTCTCAATGAAACTGAGGTGTATGTGAAAAATTTTTTTTCTTGAAAATTTCGAAAATTTTTCTAAGTCCCGCTATAATGCCATTTGCTGTTTGTGTGTTTAAAAGGTATATTATGAGAAGTGTGAAAATGAACAATCCCACAGAAAGTCAGAATATATGAGAAAAAAAATCAAAAAATTTTCTAAGTCCCAAAAATGAAAAATCAACTGAAAAATTTAATTCTCATAATAAATAAAGAAAAGTTGAAAGAAAAATGAAAAATTCAATTTTCATAATAAATAAAGAAAAACTGAAAGAAAAATTTCGATATTTTTTTCAAAGTCAGAAATAGTTAGAAATATAAAAAAATCAATTGGAAAAAATATATATATGATTTTTAAGTGAAATTCATTTGAAATAGAGACTTCTCAATGAAACTGAGGTGTATGTGAAAAATTTTTTTTCTTGAAAATTTCGAAAATTTTTCTAAGTCCCGCTAGAATGCCATTTGCTGTTTGTGTGTTTAAAAGGTATATTATGAGAAGTGTGAAAATGAACAATCCCATAGAAAGTCAGAATATATGAGAAAAAAAATCGAAAATTTTTCTAAGTCCCAAAAATGAAAAATCAACTGAAAAATTTAATTCTCATAATAAATAAAGAAAAGTTGAAAGAAAAATGAAAAATTCAATTTTCATAATAAATAAAGAAAAACTGAAAGAAAAATTTCGATATTTTTTTCAAAGTCAGAAATAGTTAGAAATATAAAAAAATCAATTGGAAAAAATATATATATGATTTTTAAGTGAAATTCATTTGAAATAGAGACTTCTCAATGAAACTGAGGTGTATGTGAAAAATTTTTTTTCTTGAAAATTTCGAAAATTTTTCTAAGTCCCGCTAGAATGCCATTTGCTGTTTATGTGTTTAAAAGGTATATTATGAGAAGTGTGAAAATGAATAATCCCATAGAAAGTCAGAATATATGAGAAAAAAAATCGAAAATTTTTCTAAGTCCCAAAAATGAAAAATCAACTGAAAAATATAATTCTCATAATAAATAAAGAAAAGTTGAAAGAAAAATGAAAAATCAACTGAAAAATTAAATTTTCATAATAAATAAAGAAAAATTGAAAGAAAAATTTCGATATTTTTTTCAAAGTCAGAAATAGTAAGAAATATAAAAAAATCAATTGGAAAAAATATATATATGATTTTTAAGTGAAATTCATTTGAAATAGAGACTTCTCAATGAAACTGAGGTGTATGTGAAAAATTTTTTTTCTTGAAAATTTCGAAAATTTTTCTAAGTCCCGCTAGAATGCCATTTGCTGTTTGTGTGTTTAAAAGGTATATTATGAGAAGTGTGAAAATGAACAATCCCATAGAAAGTCAGAATATATGAGAAAAAAAATCGAAAATTTTTCTAAGTCCCAAAAATGAAAAATCAACTGAAAAATTTAATTCTCATAATAAATAAAGAAAAGTTGAAAGAAAAATGAAAAATTCAATTTTCATAATAAATAAAGAAAAACTGAAAGAAAAATTTCGATATTTTTTTCAAAGTCAGAAATAGTTAGAAATATAAAAAAATCAATTGGAAAAAATATATATATGATTTTTAAGTGAAATTCATTTGAAATAGAGACTTCTAAATGAAACTGAGGTGTATGTGAAAAATTTTTTTTCTTGAAAATTTCGAAAATTTTTCTAAGTCCCGCTAGAATGCCATTTGCTGTTTATGTGTTTAAAAGGTATATTATGAGAAGTGTGAAAATGAATAATCCCATAGAAAGTCAGAATATATGAGAAAAAAAATCGAAAATTTTTCTAAGTCCCAAAAATGAAAAATCAACTGAAAAATTTAATTCTCATAATAAATAAAGAAAAGTTGAAAGAAAAATGAAAACTTCAATTTTCATAATAAATAAAGAAAAACCGAAAGAAAAATTTCGATATTTTTTTCAAAGTCAGAAATAGTTAGAAATATAAAAAAATCAATTGGAAAAAATATATATATGATTTTTAAGTGAAATTCATTTGAAATAGAGACTTCTCAATGAAACTGAGGTGTATGTGAAAAATTTTTTTTCTTGAAAATTTCGAAAATTTTTCTAAGTCCCGCTATAATGCCATTTGCTGTTTGTGTGTTTAAAAGGTATATTATGAGAAGTGTGAAAATGAACAATCCCACAGAAAGTGAGAATATATGAGAAAAAAAATCAAAAAATTTTCTAAGTCCCAAAAATGAAAAATCAACTGAAAAATTTAATTCTCATAATAAATAAAGAAAAGTTGAAAGAAAAATGAAAAATTCAATTTTCATAATAAATAAAGAAAAACTGAAAGAAAAATTTCGATATTTTTTTCAAAGTCAGAAATAGTTAGAAATATAAAAAAATCAATTGGAAAAAATATATATATGATTTTTAAGTGAAATTCATTTGAAATAGAGACTTCTCAATGAAACTGAGGTGTATGTGAAAAATTTTTTTTCTTGAAAATTTCGAAAATTTTTCTAAGTCCCGCTAGAATGCCATTTGCTGTTTGTGTGTTTAAAAGGTATATTATGAGAAGTGTGAAAATGAACAATCCCATAGAAAGTCAGAATATATGAGAAAAAAAATCGAAAATTTTTCTAAGTCCCAAAAATGAAAAATCAACTGAAAAATTTAATTCTCATAATAAATAAAGAAAAGTTGAAAGAAAAATGAAAAATTCAATTTTCATAATAAATAAAGAAAAACTGAAAGAAAAATTTCGATATTTTTTTCAAAGTCAGAAATAGTTAGAAATATAAAAAAATCAATTGGAAAAAATATATATATGATTTTTAAGTGAAATTCATTTGAAATAGAGACTTCTCAATGAAACTGAGGTGTATGTGAAAAATTTTTTTTCTTGAAAATTTCGAAAATTTTTCTAAGTCCCGCTAGAATGCCATTTGCTGTTTGTGTGTTTAAAAGGTATATTATGAGAAGTGTGAAAATGAACAATCCCATAGAAAGTCAGAATATATGAGAAAAAAAATCGAAAATTTTTCTAAGTCCCAAAAATGAAAAATCAACTGAAAAATATAATTCTCATAATAAATAAAGAAAAGTTGAAAGAAAAATGAAAAATCAACTGAAAAATTTAATTTTCATAATAAATAAAGAAAAATTGAAAGAAAAATTTCGATATTTTTTTCAAAGTCAGAAATAGTAAGAAATATAAAAAAATCAATTGGAAAAAATATATATATGATTTTTAAGTGAAATTCATTTGAAATAGAGACTTCTCAATGAAACTGAGGTGTATGTGAAAAATTTTTTTTCTTGAAAATTTCGAAATTTTTCTAAGTCCCGCTAGAATGCCATTTGCTGTTTGTGTGTTTAAAAGGTATATTATGAGAAGTGTGTAAATGAACAATCCCATAGAAAGTCAGAATATATGAGAAAAAAAATCGAAAATTTTTCTAAGTCCCAAAAATGAAAAATCAACTGAAAAATTTAATTCTCATAATAAATAAAGAAAAGTTGAAAGAAAAATGAAAAATTCAATTTTCATAATAAATAAAGAAAAACTGAAAGAAAAATTTCGATATTTTTTTCAAAGTCAGAAATAGTTAGAAATATAAAAAAATCAATTGGAAAAAATATATATATGATTTTTAAGTGAAATTCATTTGAAATAGAGACTTCTCAATGAAACTGAGGTGTATGTGAAAAATTTTTTTTCTTGAAAATTTCGAAAATTTTTCTAAGTCCCGCTAGAATGCCATTTGCTGTTTATGTGTTTAAAAGGTATATTATGAGAAGTGTGAAAATGAACAATCCCATAGAAAGTCAGAATATATGAGAAAAAAAATCGAAAATTTTTCTAAGTCCCAAAAATGAAAAATCAACTGAAAAATTTAATTCTCATAATAAATAAAGAAAAGTTGAAAGAAAAATGAAAAATTCAATTTTCATAATAAATAAAGAAAAACTGAAAGAAAAATTTCGATATTTTTTTCAAAGTCAGAAATAGTTAGAAATATAAAAAAATCAATTGGAAAAAATATATATATGATTTTTAAGTGAAATTCATTTGAAATAGAGACTTCTCAATGAAACTGAGGTGTATGTGAAAAATTTTTTTTCTTGAAAATTTCGAAAATTTTTCTAAGTCCCGCTAGAATGCCATTTGCTGTTTGTGTGTTTAAAAGGTATATTATGAGAAGTGTGAAAATGAACAATCCCATAGAAAGTCAGAATATATGAGAAAAAAAATCGAAAATTTTTCTAAGTCCCAAAAATGAAAAATCAACTGAAAAATTTAATTCTCATAATAAATAAAGAAAAGTTGAAAGAAAAATGAAAAATTCAATTTTCATAATAAATAAAGAAAAACTGAAAGAAAAATTTCGATATTTTTTTCAAAGTCAGAAATAGTTAGAAATATAAAAAAATCAATTGGAAAAAATATATATATGATTTTTAAGTGAAATTCATTTGAAATAGAGACTTCTCAATGAAACTGAGGTGTATGTGAAAAATTTTTTTTCTTGAAAATTTCGAAAATTTTTCTAAGTCCCGCTATAATGCCATTTGCTGTTTGTGTGTTTAAAAGGTATATTATGAGAAGTGTGAAAATGAACAATCCCACAGAAAGTCAGAATATATGAGAAAAAAAATCAAAAAATTTTCTAAGTCCCAAAAATGAAAAATCAACTGAAAAATTTAATTCTCATAATAAATAAAGAAAAGTTGAAAGAAAAATGAAAAATTCAATTTTCATAATAAATAAAGAAAAACTGAAAGAAAAATTTCGATATTTTTTTCAAAGTCAGAAATAGTTAGAAATATAAAAAAATCAATTGGAAAAAATATATATATGATTTTTAAGTGAAATTCATTTGAAATAGAGACTTCTCAATGAAACTGAGGTGTATGTGAAAAATTTTTTTTCTTGAAAATTTCGAAAATTTTTCTAAGTCCCGCTAGAATGCCATTTGCTGTTTGTGTGTTTAAAAGGTATATTATGAGAAGTGTGTAAATGAACAATCCCATAGAAAGTCAGAATATATGAGAAAAAAAATCGAAAATTTTTCTAAGTCCCAAAAATGAAAAATCAACTGAAAAATTTAATTCTCATAATAAATAAAGAAAAGTTGAAAGAAAAATGAAAAATTCAATTTTCATAATAAATAAAGAAAAACTGAAAGAAAAATTTCGATATTTTTTTCAAAGTCAGAAATAGTTAGAAATATAAAAAAATCAATTGGAAAAAATATATATATGATTTTTAAGTGAAATTCATTTGAAATAGAGACTTCTCAATGAAACTGAGGTGTATGTGAAAAATTTTTTTTCTTGAAAATTTCGAAAATTTTTCTAAGTCCCGCTAGAATGCCATTTGCTGTTTGTGTGTTTAAAAGGTATATTATGAGAAGTGTGAAAATGAACAATCCCATAGAAAGTCAGAATATATGAGAAAAAAAATCGAAAATTTTTCTAAGTCCCAAAAATGAAAAATCAACTGAAAAATTTAATTCTCATAATAAATAAAGAAAAGTTGAAAGAAAAATGAAAAATTCAATTTTCATAATAAATAAAGAAAAACTGAAAGAAAAATTTCGATATTTTTTTCAAAGTCAGAAATAGTTAGAAATATAAAAAAATCAATTGGAAAAAATATATATATGATTTTTAAGTGAAATTCATTTGAAATAGAGACTTCTCAATGAAACTGAGGTGTATGTGAAAAATTTTTTTTCTTGAAAATTTCGAAAATTTTTCTAAGTCCCGCTATAATGCCATTTGCTGTTTGTGTGTTTAAAAGGTATATTATGAGAAGTGTGAAAATGAACAATCCCACAGAAAGTCAGAATATATGAGAAAAAAAATCAAAAAATTTTCTAAGTCCCAAAAATGAAAAATCAACTGAAAAATTTAATTCTCATAATAAATAAAGAAAAGTTGAAAGAAAAATGAAAAATTCAATTTTCATAAGTCAGAAATAGTTAGAAATATAAAAAAATCAATTGGAAAAAATATATATATGATTTTTAAGTGAAATTCATTTGAAATAGAGACTTCTCAATGAAACTGAGGTGTATGTGAAAAATTTTTTTTCTTGAAAATTTCCGCTAGAATGCCATTTGCTGTTTGTGTGTTTAAAAGGTATATTATGAGAAGTGTGAAAATGAACAATCCCATAGAAAGTCAGAATATATGAGAAAAAAAATCGAAAATTTTTCTAAGTCCCAAAAATGAAAAATCAACTGAAAAATATAATTCTCATAATAAATAAAGAAAAGTTGAAAGAAAAATGAAAAATTCAATTTTCATAATAAATAAAGAAAAATTGAAAGAAAAATTTCGATATTTTTTTCAAAGTCAGAAATAGTAAGAAATATAAAAAAATCAATTGGAAAAAATATATATATGATTTTTAAGTGAAATTCATTTGAAATAGAGACTTCTCAATGAAACTGAGGTGTATGTGAAAAATTTTTTTTCTTGAAAATTTCGAAATTTTTCTAAGTCCCGCTAGAATGCCATTTGCTGTTTGTGTGTTTAAAAGGTATATTATGAGAAGTGTGTAAATGAACAATCCCATAGAAAGTCAGAATATATGAGAAAAAAAATCGAAAATTTTTCTAAGTCCCAAAAATGAAAAATCAACTGAAAAATTTAATTCTCATAATAAATAAAGAAAAGTTGAAAGAAAAATGAAAAATTCAATTTTCATAATAAATAAAGAAAAACTGAAAGAAAAATTTCGATATTTTTTTCAAAGTCAGAAATAGTTAGAAATATAAAAAAATCAATTGGAAAAAATATATATATGATTTTTAAGTGAAATTCATTTGAAATAGAGACTTCTCAATGAAACTGAGGTGTATGTGAAAAATTTTTTTTCTTGAAAATTTCGAAATTTTTCTAAGTCCCGCTAGAATGCCATTTGCTGTTTGTGTGTTTAAAAGGTATATTATGAGAAGTGTGTAAATGAACAATCCCATAGAAAGTCAGAATATATGAGAAAAAAAATCGAAAATTTTTCTAAGTCCCAAAAATGAAAAATCAACTGAAAAATTTAATTCTCATAATAAATAAAGAAAAGTTGAAAGAAAAATGAAAAATTCAATTTTCATAATAAATAAAGAAAAACTGAAAGAAAAATTTCGATATTTTTTTCAAAGTCAGAAATAGTTAGAAATATAAAAAAATCAATTGGAAAAAATATATATATGATTTTTAAGTGAAATTCATTTGAAATAGAGACTTCTCAATGAAACTGAGGTGTATGTGAAAAATTTTTTTTCTTGAAAATTTCGAAATTTTTCTAAGTCCCGCTAGAATGCCATTTGCTGTTTGTGTGTTTAAAAGGTATATTATGAGAAGTGTGAAAATGAACAATCCCATAGAAAGTCAGAATATATGAGAAAAAAAATCGAAAATTTTTCTAAGTCCCAAAAATGAAAAATCAACTGAAAAATATAATTCTCATAATAAATAAAGAAAAGTTGAAAGAAAAATGAAAAATCAACTGAAAAATTAAATTTTCATAATAAATAAAGAAAAATTGAAAGAAAAATTTCGATATTTTTTTCGAAGTCAGAAATAGTAAGAAATATAAAAAAATCAATTGGAAAAAATATATATATGATTTTTAAGTGAAATTCATTTGAAATAGAGACTTCTCAATGAAACTGAGGTGTATGTGAAAAATTTTTTTTCTTGAAAATTTCGAAATTTTTCTAAGTCCCGCTAGAATGCCATTTGCTGTTTGTGTGTTTAAAAGGTATATTATGAGAAGTGTGTAAATGAACAATCCCATAGAAAGTCAGAATATATGAGAAAAAAAATCGAAAATTTTTCTAAGTCCCAAAAATGAAAAATCAACTGAAAAATTTAATTCTCATAATAAATAAAGAAAAGTTGAAAGAAAAATGAAAAATTCAATTTTCATAATAAATAAAGAAAAACTGAAAGAAAAATTTCGATATTTTTTTCAAAGTCAGAAATAGTTAGAAATATAAAAAAATCAATTGGAAAAAATATATATATGATTTTTAAGTGAAATTCATTTGAAATAGAGACTTCTCAATGAAACTGAGGTGTATGTGAAAAATTTTTTTTCTTGAAAATTTCGAAAATTTTTCTAAGTCCCGCTAGAATGCCATTTGCTGTTTGTGTGTTTAAAAGGTATATTATGAGAAGTGTGAAAATGAACAATCCCATAGAAAGTCAGAATATATGAGAAAAAAAATCGAAAATTTTTCTAAGTCCCAAAAATGAAAAATCAACTGAAAAATTTAATTCTCATAATAAATAAAGAAAAGTTGAAAGAAAAATGAAAAATTCAATTTTCATAATAAATAAAGAAAAACTGAAAGAAAAATTTCGATATTTTTTTCAAAGTCAGAAATAGTTAGAAATATAAAAAAATCAATTGGAAAAAATATATATATGATTTTTAAGTGAAATTCATTTGAAATAGAGACTTCTCAATGAAACTGAGGTGTATGTGAAAAATTTTTTTTCTTGAAAATTTCGAAAATTTTTCTAAGTCCCGCTAGAATGCCATTTGCTGTTTGTGTGTTTAAAAGGTATATTATGAGAAGTGTGAAAATGAACAATCCCATAGAAAGTCAGAATATATGAGAAAAAAAATCGAAAATTTTTCTAAGTCCCAAAAATGAAAAATCAACTGAAAAATATAATTCTCATAATAAATAAAGAAAAGTTGAAAGAAAAATGAAAAATCAACTGAAAAATTAAATTTTCATAATAAATAAAGAAAAATTGAAAGAAAAATTTCGATATTTTTTTCAAAGTCAGAAATAGTAAGAAATATAAAAAAATCAATTGGAAAAAATATATATATGATTTTTAAGTGAAATTCATTTGAAATAGAGACTTCTCAATGAAACTGAGGTGTATGTGAAAAATTTTTTTTCTTGAAAATTTCGAAATTTTTCTAAGTCCCGCTAGAATGCCATTTGCTGTTTGTGTGTTTAAAAGGTATATTATGAGAAGTGTGTAAATGAACAATCCCATAGAAAGTCAGAATATATGAGAAAAAAAATCGAAAATTTTTCTAAGTCCCAAAAATGAAAAATCAACTGAAAAATTTAATTCTCATAATAAATAAAGAAAAGTTGAAAGAAAAATGAAAAATTCAATTTTCATAATAAATAAAGAAAAACTGAAAGAAAAATTTCGATATTTTTTTCAAAGTCAGAAATAGTTAGAAATATAAAAAAATCAATTGGAAAAAATATATATATGATTTTTAAGTGAAATTCATTTGAAATAGAGACTTCTCAATGAAACTGAGGTGTATGTGAAAAATTTTTTTTCTTGAAAATTTCGAAATTTTTCTAAGTCCCGCTAGAATGCCATTTGCTGTTTGTGTGTTTAAAAGGTATATTATGAGAAGTGTGAAAATGAACAATCCCATAGAAAGTCAGAATATATGAGAAAAAAAATCGAAAATTTTTCTAAGTCCCAAAAATGAAAAATCAACTGAAAAATATAATTCTCATAATAAATAAAGAAAAGTTGAAAGAAAAATGAAAAATCAACTGAAAAATTAAATTTTCATAATAAATAAAGAAAAATTGAAAGAAAAATTTCGATATTTTTTTCAAAGTCAGAAATAGTAAGAAATATAAAAAAATCAATTGGAAAAAATATATATATGATTTTTAAGTGAAATTCATTTGAAATAGAGACTTCTCAATGAAACTGAGGTGTATGTGAAAAATTTTTTTTCTTGAAAATTTCGAAATTTTTCTAAGTCCCGCTAGAATGCCATTTGCTGTTTGTGTGTTTAAAAGGTATATTATGAGAAGTGTGTAAATGAACAATCCCATAGAAAGTCAGAATATATGAGAAAAAAAATCGAAAATTTTTCTAAGTCCCAAAAATGAAAAATCAACTGAAAAATTTAATTCTCATAATAAATAAAGAAAAGTTGAAAGAAAAATGAAAAATTCAATTTTCATAATAAATAAAGAAAAACTGAAAGAAAAATTTCGATATTTTTTTCAAAGTCAGAAATAGTTAGAAATATAAAAAAATCAATTGGAAAAAATATATATATGATTTTTAAGTGAAATTCATTTGAAATAGAGACTTCTCAATGAAACTGAGGTGTATGTGAAAAATTTTTTTTCTTGAAAATTTCGAAAATTTTTCTAAGTCCCGCTAGAATGCCATTTGCTGTTTGTGTGTTTAAAAGGTATATTATGAGAAGTGTGAAAATGAACAATCCCATAGAAAGTCAGAATATATGAGAAAAAAAATCGAAAATTTTTCTAAGTCCCAAAAATGAAAAATCAACTGAAAAATATAATTCTCATAATAAATAAAGAAAAGTTGAAAGAAAAATGAAAAATCAACTGAAAAATTAAATTTTCATAATAAATAAAGAAAAATTGAAAGAAAAATTTCGATATTTTTTTCAAAGTCAGAAATAGTAAGAAATATAAAAAAATCAATTGGAAAAAATATATATATGATTTTTAAGTGAAATTCATTTGAAATAGAGACTTCTCAATGAAACTGAGGTGTATGTGAAAAATTTTTTTTCTTGAAAATTTCGAAATTTTTCTAAGTCCCGCTAGAATGCCATTTGCTGTTTGTGTGTTTAAAAGGTATATTATGAGAAGTGTGTAAATGAACAATCCCATAGAAAGTCAGAATATATGAGAAAAAAAATCGAAAATTTTTCTAAGTCCCAAAAATGAAAAATCAACTGAAAAATTTAATTCTCATAATAAATAAAGAAAAGTTGAAAGAAAAATGAAAAATTCAATTTTCATAATAAATAAAGAAAAACTGAAAGAAAAATTTCGATATTTTTTTCAAAGTCAGAAATAGTTAGAAATATAAAAAAATCAATTGGAAAAAATATATATATGATTTTTAAGTGAAATTCATTTGAAATAGAGACTTCTCAATGAAACTGAGGTGTATGTGAAAAATTTTTTTTCTTGAAAATTTCGAAAATTTTTCTAAGTCCCGCTAGAATGCCATTTGCTGTTTGTGTGTTTAAAAGGTATATTATGAGAAGTGTGAAAATGAACAATCCCATAGAAAGTCAGAATATATGAGAAAAAAAATCGAAAATTTTTCTAAGTCCCAAAAATGAAAAATCAACTGAAAAATTTAATTCTCATAATAAATAAAGAAAAGTTGAAAGAAAAATGAAAAATTCAATTTTCATAATAAATAAAGAAAAACTGAAAGAAAAATTTCGATATTTTTTTCAAAGTCAGAAATAGTTAGAAATATAAAAAAATCAATTGGAAAAAATATATATATGATTTTTAAGTGAAATTCATTTGAAATAGAGACTTCTCAATGAAACTGAGGTGTATGTGAAAAATTTTTTTTCTTGAAAATTTCGAAAATTTTTCTAAGTCCCGCTAGAATGCCATTTGCTGTTTGTGTGTTTAAAAGGTATATTATGAGAAGTGTGAAAATGAACAATCCCATAGAAAGTCAGAATATATGAGAAAAAAAATCGAAAATTTTTCTAAGTCCCAAAAATGAAAAATCAACTGAAAAATATAATTCTCATAATAAATAAAGAAAAGTTGAAAGAAAAATGAAAAATCAACTGAAAAATTAAATTTTCATAATAAATAAAGAAAAATTGAAAGAAAAATTTCGATATTTTTTTCAAAGTCAGAAATAGTAAGAAATATAAAAAAATCAATTGGAAAAAATATATATATGATTTTTAAGTGAAATTCATTTGAAATAGAGACTTCTCAATGAAACTGAGGTGTATGTGAAAAATTTTTTTTCTTGAAAATTTCGAAATTTTTCTAAGTCCCGCTAGAATGCCATTTGCTGTTTGTGTGTTTAAAAGGTATATTATGAGAAGTGTGTAAATGAACAATCCCATAGAAAGTCAGAATATATGAGAAAAAAAATCGAAAATTTTTCTAAGTCCCAAAAATGAAAAATCAACTGAAAAATTTAATTCTCATAATAAATAAAGAAAAGTTGAAAGAAAAATGAAAAATTCAATTTTCATAATAAATAAAGAAAAACTGAAAGAAAAATTTCGATATTTTTTTCAAAGTCAGAAATAGTTAGAAATATAAAAAAATCAATTGGAAAAAATATATATATGATTTTTAAGTGAAATTCATTTGAAATAGAGACTTCTCAATGAAACTGAGGTGTATGTGAAAAATTTTTTTTCTTGAAAATTTCGAAAATTTTTCTAAGTCCCGCTAGAATGCCATTTGCTGTTTGTGTGTTTAAAAGGTATATTATGAGAAGTGTGAAAATGAACAATCCCATAGAAAGTCAGAATATATGAGAAAAAAAATCGAAAATTTTTCTAAGTCCCAAAAATGAAAAATCAACTGAAAAATTTAATTCTCATAATAAATAAAGAAAAGTTGAAAGAAAAATGAAAAATTCAATTTTCATAATAAATAAAGAAAAACTGAAAGAAAAATTTCGATATTTTTTTCAAAGTCAGAAATAGTTAGAAATATAAAAAAATCAATTGGAAAAAATATATATATGATTTTTAAGTGAAATTCATTTGAAATAGAGACTTCTCAATGAAACTGAGGTGTATGTGAAAAATTTTTTTTCTTGAAAATTTCGAAAATTTTTCTAAGTCCCGCTAGAATGCCATTTGCTGTTTGTGTGTTTAAAAGGTATATTATGAGAAGTGTGAAAATGAACAATCCCATAGAAAGTCAGAATATATGAGAAAAAAAATCGAAAATTTTTCTAAGTCCCAAAAATGAAAAATCAACTGAAAAATTTAATTCTCATAATAAATAAAGAAAAGTTGAAAGAAAAATGAAAAATCAACTGAAAAATTAAATTTTCATAATAAATAAAGAAAAATTGAAAGAAAAATTTCGATATTTTTTTCAAAGTCAGAAATAGTAAGAAATATAAAAAAATCAATTGGAAAAAATATATATATGATTTTTAAGTGAAATTCATTTGAAATAGAGACTTCTCAATGAAACTGAGGTGTATGTGAAAAATTTTTTTTCTTGAAAATTTCGAAATTTTTCTAAGTCCCGCTAGAATGCCATTTGCTGTTTGTGTGTTTAAAAGGTATATTATGAGAAGTGTGTAAATGAACAATCCCATAGAAAGTCAGAATATATGAGAAAAAAAATCGAAAATTTTTCTAAGTCCCAAAAATGAAAAATCAACTGAAAAATTTAATTCTCATAATAAATAAAGAAAAGTTGAAAGAAAAATGAAAAATTCAATTTTCATAATAAATAAAGAAAAACTGAAAGAAAAATTTCGATATTTTTTTCAAAGTCAGAAATAGTTAGAAATATAAAAAAATCAATTGGAAAAAATATATATATGATTTTTAAGTGAAATTCATTTGAAATAGAGACTTCTCAATGAAACTGAGGTGTATGTGAAAAATTTTTTTTCTTGAAAATTTCGAAAATTTTTCTAAGTCCCGCTAGAATGCCATTTGCTGTTTGTGTGTTTAAAAGGTATATTATGAGAAGTGTGAAAATGAACAATCCCATAGAAAGTCAGAATATATGAGAAAAAAAATCGAAAATTTTTCTAAGTCCCAAAAATGAAAAATCAACTGAAAAATTTAATTCTCATAATAAATAAAGAAAAGTTGAAAGAAAAATGAAAAATTCAATTTTCATAATAAATAAAGAAAAACTGAAAGAAAAATTTCGATATTTTTTTCAAAGTCAGAAATAGTTAGAAATATAAAAAAATCAATTGGAAAAAATATATATATGATTTTTAAGTGAAATTCATTTGAAATAGAGACTTCTCAATGAAACTGAGGTGTATGTGAAAAATTTTTTTTCTTGAAAATTTCGAAAATTTTTCTAAGTCCCGCTAGAATGCCATTTGCTGTTTGTGTGTTTAAAAGGTATATTATGAGAAGTGTGAAAATGAACAATCCCTTAGAAAGTCAGAATATATGAGAAAAAAAATCGAAAATTTTTCTAAGTCCCAAAAATGAAAAATCAACTGAAAAATTTAATTCTCATAATAAATAAAGAAAAGTTGAAAGAAAAATGAAAAATTCAATTTTCATAATAAATAAAGAAAAACTGAAAGAAAAATTTCGATATTTTTTTCAAAGTCAGAAATAGTTAGAAATATAAAAAAATCAATTGGAAAAAATATATATATGATTTTTAAGTGAAATTCATTTGAAATAGAGACTTCTCAATGAAACTGAGGTGTATGTGAAAAATTTTTTTTCTTGAAAATTTCGAAAATTTTTCTAAGTCCCGCTAGAATGCCATTTGCTGTTTGTGTGTTTAAAAGGTATATTATGAGAAGTGTGAAAATGAACAATCCCATAGAAAGTCAGAATATATGAGAAAAAAAATCGAAAATTTTTCTAAGTCCCAAAAATGAAAAATCAACTGAAAAATTTAATTCTCATAATAAATAAAGAAAAGTTGAAAGAAAAATGAAAAATTCAATTTTCATAATAAATAAAGAAAAACTGAAAGAAAAATTTCGATATTTTTTTCAAAGTCAGAAATAGTTAGAAATATAAAAAAATCAATTGGAAAAAATATATATATGATTTTTAAGTGAAATTCATTTGAAATAGAGACTTCTCAATGAAACTGAGGTGTATGTGAAAAATTTTTTTTCTTGAAAATTTCGAAAATTTTTCTAAGTCCCGCTAGAATGCCATTTGCTGTTTGTGTGTTTAAAAGGTATATTATGAGAAGTGTGAAAATGAACAATCCCATAGAAAGTCAGAATATATGAGAAAAAAAATCGAAAATTTTTCTAAGTCCCAAAAATGAAAAATCAACTGAAAAATTTAATTCTCATAATAAATAAAGAAAAGTTGAAAGAAAAATGAAAAATTCAATTTTCATAATAAATAAAGAAAAACTGAAAGAAAAATTTCGATATTTTTTTCAAAGTCAGAAATAGTTAGAAATATAAAAAAATCAATTGGAAAAAATATATATATGATTTTTAAGTGAAATTCATTTGAAATAGAGACTTCTCAATGAAACTGAGGTGTATGTGAAAAATTTTTTTTCTTGAAAATTTCGAAAATTTTTCTAAGTCCCGCTAGAATGCCATTTGCTGTTTGTGTGTTTAAAAGGTATATTATGAGAAGTGTGAAAATGAACAATCCCATAGAAAGTCAGAATATATGAGAAAAAAAATCGAAAATTTTTCTAAGTCCCAAAAATGAAAAATCAACTGAAAAATTTAATTCTCATAATAAATAAAGAAAAGTTGAAAGAAAAATGAAAAATTCAATTTTCATAATAAATAAAGAAAAACTGAAAGAAAAATTTCGATATTTTTTTCAAAGTCAGAAATAGTTAGAAATATAAAAAAATCAATTGGAAAAAATATATATATGATTTTTAAGTGAAATTCATTTGAAATAGAGACTTCTCAATGAAACTGAGGTGTATGTGAAAAATTTTTTTTCTTGAAAATTTCGAAAATTTTTCTAAGTCCCGCTAGAATGCCATTTGCTGTTTGTGTGTTTAAAAGGTATATTATGAGAAGTGTGAAAATGAACAATCCCATAGAAAGTCAGAATATATGAGAAAAAAAATCGAAAATTTTTCTAAGTCCCAAAAATGAAAAATCAACTGAAAAATTTAATTCTCATAATAAATAAAGAAAAGTTGAAAGAAAAATGAAAAATTCAATTTTCATAATAAATAAAGAAAAACTGAAAGAAAAATTTCGATATTTTTTCCAAAGTCAGAAATAGTTAGAAATATAAAAAAATCAATTGGAAAAAATATATATATGATTTTTAAGTGAAATTCATTTGAAATAGAGACTTCTCAATGAAACTGAGGTGTATGTGAAAAATTTTTTTTCTTGAAAATTTCGAAAATTTTTCTAAGTCCCGCTAGAATGCCATTTGCTGTTTGTGTGTTTAAAAGGTATATTATGAGAAGTGTGAAAATGAACAATCCCATAGAAAGTCAGAATATATGAGAAAAAAATTCGAAAATTTTTCTAAGTCCCAAAAATGAAAAATCAACTGAAAAATTTAATTCTCATAATAAATAAAGAAAAGTTGAAAGAAAAATGAAAAATTCAATTTTCATAATAAATAAAGAAAAACTGAAAGAAAAATTTCGATATTTTTTTCAAAGTCAGAAATAGTTAGAAATATAAAAAAATCAATTGGAAAAAATATATATATGATTTTTAAGTGAAATTCATTTGAAATAGAGACTTCTCAATGAAACTGAGGTGTATGTGAAAAATTTTTTTTCTTGAAAATTTCGAAAATTTTTCTAAGTCCCGCTAGAATGCCATTTGCTGTTTGTGTGTTTAAAAGGTATATTATGAGAAGTGTGAAAATGAACAATCCCATAGAAAGTCAGAATATATGAGAAAAAAAATCGAAAATTTTTCTAAGTCCCAAAAATGAAAAATCAACTGAAAAATTTAATTCTCATAATAAATAAAGAAAAGTTGAAAGAAAAATGAAAAATTCAATTTTCATAATAAATAAAGAAAAACTGAAAGAAAAATTTCGATATTTTTTTCAAAGTCAGAAATAGTTAGAAATATAAAAAAATCAATTGGAAAAAATATATATATGATTTTTAAGTGAAATTCATTTGAAATAGAGACTTCTCAATGAAACTGAGGTGTATGTGAAAAATTTTTTTTCTTGAAAATTTCGAAAATTTTTCTAAGTCCCGCTAGAATGCCATTTGCTGTTTGTGTGTTTAAAAGGTATATTATGAGAAGTGTGAAAATGAACAATCCCATAGAAAGTCAGAATATATGAGAAAAAAAATCGAAAATTTTTCTAAGTCCCAAAAATGAAAAATCAACTGAAAAATTTAATTCTCATAATAAATAAAGAAAAGTTGAAAGAAAAATGAAAAATTCAATTTTCATAATAAATAAAGAAAAACTGAAAGAAAAATTTCGATATTTTTTTCAAAGTCAGAAATAGTTAGAAATATAAAAAAATCAATTGGAAAAAATATATATATGATTTTTAAGTGAAATTCATTTGAAATAGAGACTTCTCAATGAAACTGAGGTGTAAGTGAAAAATTTTTTTTCTTGAAAATTTCGAAAATTTTTCTAAGTCCCGCTAGAATGCCATTTGCTGTTTGTGTGTTTAAAAGGTATATTATGAGAAGTGTGAAAATGAACAATCCCATAGAAAGTCAGAATATATGAGAAAAAAAATCGAAAATTTTTCTAAATCCCAAAAATGAAAAATCAACTGAAAAATTTAATTCTCATAATAAATAAAGAAAAGTTGAAAGAAAAATGAAAAATTCAATTTTCATAATAAATAAAGAAAAACTGAAAGAAAAATTTCGATATTTTTTTCAAAGTCAGAAATAGTTAGAAATATAAAAAAATCAATTGGAAAAAATATATATATGATTTTTAAGTGAAATTCATTTGAAATAGAGACTTCTCAATGAAACTGAGGTGTATGTGAAAAATTTTTTTTCTTGAAAATTTCGAAAATTTTTCTAAGTCCCGCTAGAATGCCATTTGCTGTTTGTGTGTTTAAAAGGTATATTATGAGAAGTGTGAAAATGAACAATCCCATAGAAAGTCAGAATATATGAGAAAAAAAATCGAAAATTTTTCTAAGTCCCAAAAATGAAAAATCAACTGAAAAATTTAATTCTCATAATAAATAAAGAAAAGTTGAAAGAAAAATGAAAAATTCAATTTTCATAATAAATAAAGAAAAACTGAAAGAAAAATTTCGATATTTTTTCCAAAGTCAGAAATAGTTAGAAATATAAAAAAATCAATTGGAAAAAATATATATATGATTTTTAAGTGAAATTCATTTGAAATAGAGACTTCTCAATGAAACTGAGGTGTATGTGAAAAATTTTTTTTCTTGAAAATTTCGAAAATTTTTCTAAGTCCCGCTAGAATGCCATTTGCTGTTTGTGTGTTTAAAAGGTATATTATGAGAAGTGTGAAAATGAACAATCCCATAGAAAGTCAGAATATATGAGAAAAAAAATCGAAAATTTTTCTAAGTCCCAAAAATGAAAAATCAACTGAAAAATTTAATTCTCATAATAAATAAAGAAAAGTTGAAAGAAAAATGAAAAATTCAATTTTCATAATAAATAAAGAAAAACTGAAAGAAAAATTTCGATATTTTTTTCAAAGTCAGAAATAGTTAGAAATATAAAAAAATCAATTGGAAAAAATATATATATGATTTTTAAGTGAAATTCATTTGAAATAGAGACTTCTCAATGAAACTGAGGTGTATGTGAAAAATTTTTTTTCTTGAAAATTTCGAAAATTTTTCTAAGTCCCGCTAGAATGCCATTTGCTGTTTGTGTGTTTAAAAGGTATATTATGAGAAGTGTGAAAATGAACAATCCCATAGAAAGTCAGAATATATGAGAAAAAAAATCGAAAATTTTTCTAAGTCCCAAAAATGAAAAATCAACTGAAAAATTTAATTCTCATAATAAATAAAGAAAAGTTGAAAGAAAAATGAAAAATTCAATTTTCATAATAAATAAAGAAAAACTGAAAGAAAAATTTCGATATTTTTTCCAAAGTCAGAAATAGTTAGAAATATAAAAAAATCAATTGGAAAAAATATATATATGATTTTTAAGTGAAATTCATTTGAAATAGAGACTTCTCAATGAAACTGAGGTGTATGTGAAAAATTTTTTTTCTTGAAAATTTCGAAAATTTTTCTAAGTCCCGCTAGAATGCCATTTGCTGTTTGTGTGTTTAAAAGGTATATTATGAGAAGTGTGAAAATGAACAATCCCATAGAAAGTCAGAATATATGAGAAAAAAAATCGAAAATTTTTCTAAGTCCCAAAAATGAAAAATCAACTGAAAAATTTAATTCTCATAATAAATAAAGAAAAGTTGAAAGAAAAATGAAAAATTCAATTTTCATAATAAATAAAGAAAAACTGAAAGAAAAATTTCGATATTTTTTTCAAAGTCAGAAATAGTTAGAAATATAAAAAAATCAATTGGAAAAAATATATATATGATTTTTAAGTGAAATTCATTTGAAATAGAGACTTCTCAATGAAACTGAGGTGTATGTGAAAAATTTTTTTTCTTGAAAATTTCGAAAATTTTTCTAAGTCCCGCTAGAATGCCATTTGCTGTTTGTGTGTTTAAAAGGTATATTATGAGAAGTGTGAAAATGAACAATCCCTTAGAAAGTCAGAATATATGAGAAAAAAAATCGAAAATTTTTCTAAGTCCCAAAAATGAAAAATCAACTGAAAAATTTAATTCTCATAATAAATAAAGAAAAGTTGAAAGAAAAATGAAAAATTCAATTTTCATAATAAATAAAGAAAAACTGAAAGAAAAATTTCGATATTTTTTTCAAAGTCAGAAATAGTTAGAAATATAAAAAAATCAATTGGAAAAAATATATATATGATTTTTAAGTGAAATTCATTTGAAATAGAGACTTCTCAATGAAACTGAGGTGTATGTGAAAAATTTTTTTTCTTGAAAATTTCGAAAATTTTTCTAAGTCCCGCTAGAATGCCATTTGCTGTTTGTGTGTTTAAAAGGTATATTATGAGAAGTGTGTAAATGAACAATCCCATAGAAAGTCAGAATATATGAGAAAAAAAATCGAAAATTTTTCTAAGTCCCAAAAATGAAAAATCAACTGAAAAATTTAATTCTCATAATAAATAAAGAAAAGTTGAAAGAAAAATGAAAAATTCAATTTTCATAATAAATAAAGAAAAACTGAAAGAAAAATTTCGATATTTTTTTCAAAGTCAGAAATAGTTAGAAATATAAAAAAATCAATTGGAAAAAATATATATATGATTTTTAAGTGAAATTCATTTGAAATAGAGACTTCTCAATGAAACTGTGGTGTATGTGAAAAATTTATTTTCTTGAAAATTTCGAAAATTTTTCTAAGTACCGCTATAATGCCATTTGCTGTTTGTGTGTTTAAAAGGTATATTATGAGAAGTGTGAAAATGAACAATCCCATAGAAAGTCAGAATATACGAGGGGCGTTCAAGATATTCTCGGTATCGGGGTGAAGCTGTGGTTGCATATATAAATTGACTTATTTATCAAGTAATACTATTATTTTAGTGCATTCATGTAAAATTTCATATAAATGTGATTATTAATTCGCGTTTTATCTCTAGTTAAACAGAATCATAATGGCAACTGAGGCGATGATGGTGAAAATTGAGCATCGCGCTGTAATTAAATTTCTCACTAAGCAAGGAAAAAGTCAAAAAACTATTCATGAAGAGATGGTGGCTGTTTACCAGGGTTCCGCACCTTCATTATCAACTGTGCAAAAGTGGTCAAGTGAGCTCAAGAGAGGCAGAGAGAGCACTGAGGACGACCCCCGCTCTGGCGCCCCGGCTCCTGCTTGTACGGGAGAAAGCATCAAAGAAGTCGAAAAACTTGTTCTTGAGGATGCCCGAATAAAGGTGAAAATGATGTCAGAGATCACCAAGCTTTCAATTGGTACCATTCACAC
Source organism: Volucella zonaria (assembly GCA_963966105.1). Lineage (NCBI taxonomy): Eukaryota > Metazoa > Arthropoda > Insecta > Diptera > Syrphidae > Volucella > Volucella zonaria. The sequence continues at coordinate 12,731 of CAWYQB010000662.1, read as the reverse complement.
CATTCTTCATGACCATCTTAACCTTTCAAAGGTCAGTGCAAGGTGGGTGCCACGAATGCTCACAGCGCCTCAGATAAAAAGTGAGAATCGCATGCTGTAGAGAGCTTTTGGAGATGTGTAGTGAGAACGCGGACGGTGTTATGGATCGAATTGTTACTGGGGACGAAACATGGGTCCACCACTATGACCCTGAAAGCAAACAAGAGTCCATGCAGTGGCATAAAAAAGGAACAGACCCCCCGAAGAAGCTCAAAGTCACTCCGTCTGCCCGAAAGCTCATGGCCACAGTTTTTTGGGACTCAAAGGGAATCTTGCTCATTGAGTACAAAAAAAAAGGTGAAACCATCAACGCCACATCCTACGCTTCCACTTTGCATAATTTGCGGGAGGAAATTAAAAAGAAAAGACGGGGTAAACTCGCAGCGGGTGTGTTGCTTCTTCATGACAACGCTCCTGTTCACACGGCGCGAGTTTCCAAGGCTGATGCGCGAGATTGTGGTTTCGAAGAAATCCAACACCCACCCTATAGTCCAGACCTTGCCCCTAGTGATTATTTCCTGTTTCCGGATTTGAAAAAATGTCTTCGTGGAAAAAGATTTTCGGATGATGAAGAACTCAAGTCGGTATTTTGCAGAGAAAGAGGAAATTTATTATTTTGAGGGTTTGAAAAAGCTTATCTCAAGATGTAACAAATCCATTGATGTTAGGAGAGATCATATTGAAAAATAAAAACAATTTAAATTGAATTCGCATTTTCCTTCATATCGATACCGAGAATATATTGAACGCCCCTCGTATGAGAAAAAAAATCGAAAATTTTTCTAAGTCCCAAAAATGAAAAATCAACTGAAAAATTTAATTCTCATAATAAATAAAGAAAAGTTGAAAGAAAAATGAAAAATCAACTGAAAAATTCAATTTTCATAATAAATAAAGAAAAACTGAAAGAAAAATTTCGATATTTTTTTCAAAGTCAGAAATAGTTAGAAATATAAAAAAATCAATTGGAAAAAATATATATATGATTTTTAAGTGAAATTCATTTGAAATAGAGACTTCTCAATGAAACTGAGGTGTATGTGAAAAATTTTTTTTCTTGAAAATTTCGAAATTTTTCTAAGTCCCGCTAGAATGCCATTTGCTGTTTGTGTGTTTAAAAGGTATATTATGAGAAGTGTGTAAATGAACAATCCCATAGAAAGTCAGAATATATGAGAAAAAAAATCGAAAATTTTTCTAAGTCCCAAAAATGAAAAATCAACTGAAAAATTTAATTCTCATAATAAATAAAGAAAAGTTGAAAGAAAAATGAAAAATTCAATTTTCATAATAAATAAAGAAAAACTGAAAGAAAAATTTCGATATTTTTTTCAAAGTCAGAAATAGTTAGAAATATAAAAAAATCAATTGGAAAAAATATATATATGATTTTTAAGTGAAATTCATTTGAAATAGAGACTTCTCAATGAAACTGTGGTGTATGTGAAAAATTTATTTTCTTGAAAATTTCGAAAATTTTTCTAAGTACCGCTATAATGCCATTTGCTGTTTGTGTGTTTAAAAGGTATATTATGAGAAGTGTGAAAATGAACAATCCCATAGAAAGTCAGAATATACGAGGGGCGTTCAAGATAGTCTCGGTATCGAGGTGAAGCTGTGGTTGCATATATAAATTGACTTATTTATCAAGTAATACTATTATTTTAGTGCATTCATGTAAAATTTCATATAAATGTGATTATTAATTCGCGTTTTATCTCTAGTTAAACAGAATCATAATGGCAACTGAGGCGATGATGGTGAAAATTGAGCATCGCGCTGTAATTAAATTTCTCACTAAGCAAGGAAAAAGTCAAAAAACTATTCATGAAGAGATGGTGGCTGTTTACCAGGGTTCCGCACCTTCATTATCAACTGTGCAAAAGTGGTCAAGTGAGTTCAAGAGAGGCAGAGAGAGCACTGAGGACGACCCCCGCTCTGGCGCCCCGGCTCCTGCTTGTACGGGAGAAAGCATCAAAGAAGTCGAAAAACTTGTTCTTGAGGATGCCCGAATAAAGGTGAAAATGATGTCAGAGATCACCAAGCTTTCAATTGGTACCATTCACACCATTCTTCATGACCATCTTAACCTTTCAAAGGTCAGTGCAAGGTGGGTGCCACGAATGCTCACAGCGCCTCAGATAAAAAGTGAGAATCGCATGCTGTAGAGAGCTTTTGGAGATGTGTAGTGAGAACGCGGACGGTGTTATGGATCGAATTGTTACTGGGGACGAAACATGGGTCCACCACTATGACCCTGAAAGCAAACAAGAGTCCATGCAGTGGCATAAAAAAGGAACAGACCCCCCGAAGAAGCTCAAAGTCACTCCGTCTGCCCGAAAGCTCATGGCCACAGTTTTTTGGGACTCAAAGGGAATCTTGCTCATTGAGTACAAAAAAAAAGGTGAAACCATCAACGCCACATCCTACGCTTCCACTTTGCATAATTTGCGGGAGGAAATTAAAAAGAAAAGACGGGGTAAACTCGCAGCGGGTGTGTTGCTTCTTCATGACAACGCTCCTGTTCACACGGCGCGAGTTTCCAAGGCTGATGCGCGAGATTGTGGTTTCGAAGAAATCCAACACCCACCCTATAGTCCAGATCTTGCCCCTAGTGATTATTTCCTGTTTCCGGATTTGAAAAAATGTCTTCGTGGAAAAAGATTTTCGGATGATGAAGAACTCAAGTCGGTATTTTGCAGAGAAAGAGGAAATTTATTATTTTGAGGGTTTGAAAAAGCTTATCTCAAGATGTAACAAATCCATTGATGTTAGGAGAGATCATATTGAAAAATAAAAACAATTTAAATTGAATTCGCATTTTCCTTCATATCGATACCGAGAATATATTGAACGCCCCTCGTATGAGAAAAAAAATCGAAAATTTTTCTAAGTCCCAAAAATGAAAAATCAACTGAAAAATTTAATTCTCATAATAAATAAAGAAAAGTTGAAAGAAAAATGAAAAATCAACTGAAAAATTCAATTTTCATAATAAATAAAGAAAAACTGAAAGAAAAATTTGGATATTTTTTTCAAAGTCAGAAATAGTTAGAAATATAAAAAAATCAATTGGAAAAAATATATATATGATTTTTAAGTGAAATTCATTTGAAATAGAGACTTCTCAATGAAACTGAGGTGTATGTGAAAAATTTTTTTTCTTGAAAATTTCGAAAATTTTTCTAAGTCCCGCTAGAATGCTATTTGCTGTTTGTGTGTTTAAAAGGTATATTATGAGAAGTGTGAAAATGAACAATCCCATAGAAAGTCAGAATATATGAGAAAAAAAATCGAAAATTTTTCTAAGTCCCAAAAATGAAAAATCAACTGAAAAATTTAATTCTCATAATAAATAAAGAAAAGTTGAAAGAAAAATGAAAAATCAACTGAAAAATTTAATTCTCATAATAAATAAAGAAAAGTTGAAAGAAAAATGAAAAATCAACTGAAAAATTCAATTTTCATAATAAATAAAGAAAAACTGAAAGAAAAATTTCGATATTTTTTTCAAAGTCAGAAATAGTTAGAAATATAAAAAAATCAATTGGAAAAAATATATATATGATTTTTAAGTGAAATTCATTTGAAATAGAGACTTCTCAATGAAACTGAGGTGTATGTGAAAAATTTATTTTCTTGAAAATTTCGAAAATTTTTCTAAGTACCGCTATAATGCCATTTGCTGTTTGTGTGTTTAAAAGGTATATTATGAGAAGTGTGAAAATGAACAATCCCATAGAAAGTCAGAATATACGAGGGGCGTTCAAGATATTCTCGGTATCGGGGTGAAGCTGTGGTTGCATATATAAATTGACTTATTTATCAAGTAATACTATTATTTTAGTGCATTCATGTAAAATTTCATATAAATGTGATTATTAATTCGCGTTTTATCTCTAGTTAAACAGAATCATAATGGCAACTGAGGCGATGATGGTGAAAATTGAGCATCGCGCTGTAATTAAATTTCTCACTAAGCAAGGAAAAAGTCAAAAAACTATTCATGAAGAGATGGTGGCTGTTTACCAGGGTTCCGCAACTTCATTATCAACTTTGCAAAAGTGGTCAAGTGAGTTCAAGAGAGGCAGAGAGAGCACTGAGGACGACCCCCGCTCTGGCGCCCCGGCTCCTGCTTGTACAGGAGAAAGCATCAAAGAAGTCGAAAAACTTGTTCTTGAGGATGCCCGAATAAAGGTGAAAATGATGGCAGAGATCACCAAGCTTTCAATTGGTACCATTCACACCATTCTTCATGACCATCTTAACCTTTCAAAGGTCAGTGCAAGGTGGGTGCCACGAATGCTCACAGCGCCTCAGATAAAAAGTGAGAATCGCATGCTGTAGAGAGCTTTTGGAGATGTGTAGTGAGAACGCGGACGGTGTTATGGATCGAATTGTTACTGGGGACGAAACATGGGTCCACCACTATGACCCTGAAAGCAAACAAGAGTCCATGCAGTGGCATAAAAAAGGAACAGACCCCCCGAAGAAGTTCAAAGTCACTCCGTCTGCCCGAAAGCTCATGGCCACAGTTTTTTGGGACTCAAAGGGAATCTTGCTCATTGAGTACAAAAAAAAAGGTGAAACCATCAACGCCACATCCTACGCTTCCACTTTGCATAATTTGCGGGAGGAAATTAAAAAGAAAAGACGGGGTAAACTCGCAGCGGGTGTGTTGCTTCTTCATGACAACGCTCCTGTTCACACGGCGCGAGTTTCCAAGGCTGCTGCGCGAGATTGTGGTTTCGAAGAAATCCAACACCCACCCTATAGTCCAGACCTTGCCCCTAGTGATTATTTCCTGTTTCCGGATTTGAAAAAATGTCTTCGTGGAAAAAGATTTTCGGATGATGAAGAACTCAAGTCGGTATTTTGCAGAGAAAGAGGAAATTTATTATTTTGAGGGTTTGAAAAAGCTTATCTCAAGATGTAACAAATCCATTGATGTTAGGAGAGATCATATTGAAAAATAAAAACAATTTAAATTGAATTCGCATTTTCCTTCATATCGATACCGAGAATATATTGAACGCCCCTCGTATGAGAAAAAAAATCGAAAATTTTTCTAAGTCCCAAAAATGAAAAATCAACTGAAAAATTTAATTCTCATAATAAATAAAGAAAAGTTGAAAGAAAAATGAAAAATCAACTGAAAAATTTAATTCTCATAATAAATAAAGAAAAGTTGAAAGAAAAATGAAAAATCAACTGAAAAATTCAATTTTCATAATAAATAAAGAAAAACTGAAAGAAAAATTTCGATATTTTTTTCAAAGTCAGAAATAGTTAGAAATATAAAAAAATCAATTGGAAAAAATATATATATGATTTTTAAGTGAAATTCATTTGAAATAGAGACTTCTCAATGAAACTGAGGTGTATGTGAAAAATTTATTTTCTTGAAAATTTCGAAAATTTTTCTAAGTACCGCTATAATGCCATTTGCTGTTTGTGTGTTTAAAAGGTATATTATGAGAAGTGTGAAAATGAACAATCCCATAGAAAGTCAGAATATACGAGGGGCGTTCAAGATATTCTCGGTATCGGGGTGAAGCTGTGGTTGCATATATAAATTGACTTATTTATCAAGTAATACTATTATTTTAGTGCATTCATGTAAAATTTCATATAAATGTGATTATTAATTCGCGTTTTATCTCTAGTTAAACAGAATCATAATGGCAACTGAGGCGATGATGGTGAAAATTGAGCATCGCGCTGTAATTAAATTTCTCACTAAGCAAGGAAAAAGTCAAAAAACTATTCATGAAGAGATGGTGGCTGTTTACCAGGGTTCCGCAACTTCATTATCAACTTTGCAAAAGTGGTCAAGTGAGTTCAAGAGAGGCAGAGAGAGCACTGAGGACGACCCCCGCTCTGGCGCCCCGGCTCCTGCTTGTACAGGAGAAAGCATCAAAGAAGTCGAAAAACTTGTTCTTGAGGATGCCCGAATAAAGGTGAAAATGATGGCAGAGATCACCAAGCTTTCAATTGGTACCATTCACACCATTCTTCATGACCATCTTAACCTTTCAAAGGTCAGTGCAAGGTGGGTGCCACGAATGCTCACAGCGCCTCAGATAAAAAGTGAGAATCGCATGCTGTAGAGAGCTTTTGGAGATGTGTAGTGAGAACGCGGACGGTGTTATGGATCGAATTGTTACTGGGGACGAAACATGGGTCCACCACTATGACCCTGAAAGCAAACAAGAGTCCATGCAGTGGCATAAAAAAGGAACAGACCCCCCGAAGAAGTTCAAAGTCACTCCGTCTGCCCGAAAGCTCATGGCCACAGTTTTTTGGGACTCAAAGGGAATCTTGCTCATTGAGTACAAAAAAAAAGGTGAAACCATCAACGCCACATCCTACGCTTCCACTTTGCATAATTTGCGGGAGGAAATTAAAAAGAAAAGACGGGGTAAACTCGCAGCGGGTGTGTTGCTTCTTCATGACAACGCTCCTGTTCACACGGCGCGAGTTTCCAAGGCTGCTGCGCGAGATTGTGGTTTCGAAGAAATCCAACACCCACCCTATAGTCCAGACCTTGCCCCTAGTGATTATTTCCTGTTTCCGGATTTGAAAAAATGTCTTCGTGGAAAAAGATTTTCGGATGATGAAGAACTCAAGTCGGTATTTTGCAGAGAAAGAGGAAATTTATTATTTTGAGGGTTTGAAAAAGCTTATCTCAAGATGTAACAAATCCATTGATGTTAGGAGAGATCATATTGAAAAATAAAAACAATTTAAATTGAATTCGCATTTTCCTTCATATCGATACCGAGAATATATTGAACGCCCCTCGTATGAGAAAAAAAATCGAAAATTTTTCTAAGTCCCAAAAATGAAAAATCAACTGAAAAATTTAATTCTCATAATAAATAAAGAAAAGTTGAAAGAAAAATGAAAAATCAACTGAAAAATTTAATTCTCATAATAAATAAAGAAAAGTTGAAAGAAAAATGAAAAATCAACTGAAAAATTCAATTTTCATAATAAATAAAGAAAAACTGAAAGAAAAATTTCGATATTTTTTTCAAAGTCAGAAATAGTTAGAAATATAAAAAAATCAATTGGAAAAAATATATATATGATTTTTAAGTGAAATTCATTTGAAATAGAGACTTCTCAATGAAACTGAGGTGTATGTGAAAAATTTATTTTCTTGAAAATTTCGAAAATTTTTCTAAGTACCGCTATAATGCCATTTGCTGTTTGTGTGTTTAAAAGGTATATTATGAGAAGTGTGAAAATGAACAATCCCATAGAAAGTCAGAATATACGAGGGGCGTTCAAGATATTCTCGGTATCGGGGTGAAGCTGTGGTTGCATATATAAATTGACTTATTTATCAAGTAATACTATTATTTTAGTGCATTCATGTAAAATTTCATATAAATGTGATTATTAATTCGCGTTTTATCTCTAGTTAAACAGAATCATAATGGCAACTGAGGCGATGATGGTGAAAATTGAGCATCGCGCTGTAATTAAATTTCTCACTAAGCAAGGAAAAAGTCAAAAAACTATTCATGAAGAGATGGTGGCTGTTTACCAGGGTTCCGCACCTTCATTATCAACTGTGCAAAAGTGGTCAAGTGAGTTCAAGAGAGGCAGAGAGAGCACTGAGGACGACCCCCGCTCTGGCGCCCCGGCTCCTGTTTGTACGGGAGAAAGCATCAAAGAAGTCGAAAAACTTGTTCTTGAGGATGCCCGAATAAAGGTGAAAATGATGGCAGAGATCACCAAGCTTTCAATTGGTACCATTCACACCATTCTTCATGACCATCTTAACCTTTCAAAGGTCAGTGCAAGGTGGGTGCCACGAATGCTCACAGCGCCTCAGATAAAAAGTGAGAATCGCATGCTGTAGAGAGCTTTTGGAGATGTGTAGTGAGAACGCGGACGGTGTTATGGATCGAATTGTTACTGGGGACGAAACATGGGTCCACCACTATGACCCTGAAAGCAAACAAGAGTCCATGCAGTGGCATAAAAAAGGAACAGACCCCCCGAAGAAGTTCAAAGTCACTCCGTCTGCCCGAAAGCTCATGGCCACAGTTTTTTGGGACTCAAAGGGAATCTTGCTCATTGAGTACAAAAAAAAAGGTGAAACCATCAACGCCACATCCTACGCTTCCACTTTGCATAATTTGCGGGAGGAAATTAAAAAGAAAAGACGGGGTAAACTCGCAGCGGGTGTGTTGCTTCTTCATGACAACGCTCCTGTTCACACGGCGCGAGTTTCCAAGGCTGCTGCGCGAGATTGTGGTTTCGAAGAAATCCAACACCCACCCTATAGTCCAGACCTTGCCCCTAGTGATTATTTCCTGTTTCCGGATTTGAAAAAATGTCTTCGTGGAAAAAGATTTTCGGATGATGAAGAACTCAAGTCGGTATTTTGCAGAGAAAGAGGAAATTTATTATTTTGAGGGTTTGAAAAAGCTTATCTCAAGATGTAACAAATCCATTGATGTTAGGAGAGATCATATTGAAAAATAAAAACAATTTAAATTGAATTCGCATTTTCCTTCATATCGATACCGAGAATATATTGAACGCCCCTCGTATGAGAAAAAAAATCGAAAATTTTTCTAAGTCCCAAAAATGAAAAATCAAGTGAAAAATTTAATTCTCATAATAAATAAAGAAAAGTTGAAAGAAAAATGAAAAATCAACTGAAAAATTTAATTCTCATAATAAATAAAGAAAAGTTGAAAGAAAAATGAAAAATTCAATTTTCATAATAAATAAAGAAAAACTGAAAGAAAAATTTCGATATTTTTTTCAAAGTCAGAAATAGTTAGAAATATAAAAAAATCAATTGGAAAAAATATATATATGATTTTTAAGTGAAATTCATTTGAAATAGAGACTTCTCAATGAAACTGAGGTGTATGTGAAAAATTTATTTTCTTGAAAATTTCGAAAATTTTTCTAAGTACCGCTATAATGCCATTTGCTGTTTGTGTGTTTAAAAGGTATATTATGAGAAGTGTGAAAATGAACAATCCCATAGAAAGTCAGAATATACGAGGGGCGTTCAAGATATTCTCGGTATCGGGGTGAAGCTGTGGTTGCATATATAAATTGACTTATTTATCAAGTAATACTATTATTTTAGTGCATTCATGTAAAATTTCATATAAATGTGATTATTAATTCGCGTTTTATCTCTAGTTAAACAGAATCATAATGGCAACTGAGGCGATGATGGTGAAAATTGAGCATCGCGCTGTAATTAAATTTCTCACTAAGCAAGGAAAAAGTCAAAAAACTATTCATGAAGAGATGGTGGCTGTTTACCAGGGTTCCGCACCTTCATTATCAACTGTGCAAAAGTGGTCAAGTGAGTTCAAGAGAGGCAGAGAGAGCACTGAGGACGACCCCCGCTCTGGCGCCCCGGCTCCTGTTTGTACGGGAGAAAGCATCAAAGAAGTCGAAAAACTTGTTCTTGAGGATGCCCGAATAAAGGTGAAAATGATGGCAGAGATCACCAAGCTTTCAATTGGTACCATTCACACCATTCTTCATGACCATCTTAACCTTTCAAAGGTCAGTGCAAGGTGGGTGCCACGAATGCTCACAGCGCCTCAGATAAAAAGTGAGAATCGCATGCTGTAGAGAGCTTTTGGAGATGTGTAGTGAGAACGCGGACGGTGTTATGGATCGAATTGTTACTGGGGACGAAACATGGGTCCACCACTATGACCCTGAAAGCAAACAAGAGTCCATGCAGTGGCATAAAAAAGGAACAGACCCCCCGAAGAAGTTCAAAGTCACTCCGTCTGCCCGAAAGCTCATGGCCACAGTTTTTTGGGACTCAAAGGGAATCTTGCTCATTGAGTACAAAAAAAAAGGTGAAACCATCAACGCCACATCCTACGCTTCCACTTTGCATAATTTGCGGGAGGAAATTAAAAAGAAAAGACGGGGTAAACTCGCAGCGGGTGTGTTGCTTCTTCATGACAACGCTCCTGTTCACACGGCGCGAGTTTCCAAGGCTGCTGCGCGAGATTGTGGTTTCGAAGAAATCCAACACCCACCCTATAGTCCAGACCTTGCCCCTAGTGATTATTTCCTGTTTCCGGATTTGAAAAAATGTCTTCGTGGAAAAAGATTTTCGGATGATGAAGAACTCAAGTCGGTATTTTGCAGAGAAAGAGGAAATTTATTATTTTGAGGGTTTGAAAAAGCTTATCTCAAGATGTAACAAATCCATTGATGTTAGGAGAGATCATATTGAAAAATAAAAACAATTTAAATTGAATTCGCATTTTCCTTCATATCGATACCGAGAATATATTGAACGCCCCTCGTATGAGAAAAAAAATCGAAAATTTTTCTAAGTCCCAAAAATGAAAAATCAACTGAAAAATTCAATTCTCATAATAAATAAAGAAAAGTTGAAAGAAAAATGAAAAATTCAATTTTCATAATAAATAAAGAAAAACTGAAAGAAAAATTTCGATATTTTTTTCAAAGTCAGAAATAGTTAGAAATATAAAAAAATCAATTGGAAAAAATATATATATGATTTTTAAGTGAAATTCATTTGAAATAGAGACTTCTCAATGAAACTGAGGTGTATGTGAAAAATTTTTTTTCTTGAAAATTTCGAAAATTTTTCTAAGTCCCGCTAGAATGCCATTTGCTGTTTGTGTGTTTAAAAGGTATATTATGAGAAGTGTGAAAATGAACAATCCCATAGAAAGTCAGAATATATGAGAAAAAAAATCGAAAATTTTTCTAAGTCCCAAAAATGAAAAATCAACTGAAAAATTTAATTCTCATAATAAATAAAGAAAAGTTGAAAGAAAAATGAAAAATTCAATTTTCATAATAAATAAAGAAAAACTGAAAGAAAAATTTCGATATTTTTTTCAAAGTCAGAAATAGTTAGAAATATAAAAAAATCAATTGGAAAAAATATATATATGATTTTTAAGTGAAATTCATTTGAAATAGAGACTTCTCAATGAAACTGAGGTGTATGTGAAAAATTTTTTTTCTTGAAAATTTCGAAAATTTTTCTAAGTCCCGCTAGAATGCCATTTGCTGTTTGTGTGTTTAAAAGGTATATTATGAGAAGTGTGAAAGTGAACAATCCCATAGAAAGTCAGAATATATGAGAAAAAAAATCGAAAATTTTTCTAAGTCCCAAAAATGAAAAATCAACTGAAAAATTTAATTCTCATAATAAATAAAGAAAAGTTGAAAGAAAAATGAAAAATTCAATTTTCATAATAAATAAAGAAAAACTGAAAGAAAAATTTCGATATTTTTTTCAAAGTCAGAAATAGTTAGAAATATAAAAAAATCAATTGGAAAAAATATATATATGATTTTTAAGTGAAATTCATTTGAAATAGAGACTTCTCAATGAAACTGAGGTGTATGTGAAAAATTTTTTTTCTTGAAAATTTCGAAAATTTTTCTAAGTCCCGCTAGAATGCCATTTGCTGTTTGTGTGTTTAAAAGGTATATTATGAGAAGTGTGAAAATGAACAATCCCATAGAAAGTCAGAATATATGAGAAAAAAAATCGAAAATTTTTCTAAGTCCCAAAAATGAAAAATCAACTGAAAAATTTAATTCTCATAATAAATAAAGAAAAGTTGAAAGAAAAATGAAAAATTCAATTTTCATAATAAATAAAGAAAAACTGAAAGAAAAATTTCGATATTTTTTTCAAAGTCACAAATAGTTAGAAATATAAAAAAATTAATTGGAAAAAATATATATATGATTTTTAAGTGAAATTCATTTGAAATAGAGACTTCTCAATGAAACTGAGGTGTATGTGAAAAATTTTTTTTCTTGAAAATTTCGAAAATTTTTCTAAGTCCCGCTAGAATGCCATTTGCTATTTGTGTGTTTAAAAGGTATATTATGAGAAGTGTGAAAATGAACAATCCCATAGAAAGTCAGAATATATGAGAAAAAAAATCGAAAATTTTTCTAAGTCCCAAAAATGAAAAATCAACTGAAAAATTTAATTCTCATAATAAATAAAGAAAAGTTGAAAGAAAAATGAAAAATTCAATTTTCATAATAAATAAAGAAAAACTGAAAGAAAAATTTCGATATTTTTTTCAAAGTCAGAAATAGTTAGAAATATAAAAAAATCAATTGGAAAAAATATATATATGATTTTTAAGTGAAATTCATTTGAAATAGAGACTTCTCAATGAAACTGAGGTGTATGTGAAAAATTTTTTTTCTTGAAAATTTCGAAAATTTTTCTAAGTCCCGCTAGAATGCCATTTGCTGTTTGTGTGTTTAAAAGGTATATTATGAGAAGTGTGAAAGTGAACAATCCCATAGAAAGTCAGAATATATGAGAAAAAAAATCGAAAATTTTTCTAAGTCCCAAAAATGAAAAATCAACTGAAAAATTTAATTCTCATAATAAATAAAGAAAAGTTGAAAGAAAAATGAAAAATTCAATTTTCATAATAAATAAAGAAAAACTGAAAGAAATATTTCGATATTTTTTTCAAAGTCAGAAATAGTTAGAAATATAAAAAAATCAATTGGAAAAAATATATATATGATTTTTAAGTGAAATTCATTTGAAATAGAGACTTCTCAATGAAACTGAGGTGTATGTGAAAAATTTTTTTTCTTGAAAATTTCGAAAATTTTTCTAAGTCCCGCTAGAATGCCATTTGCTGTTTGTGTGTTTAAAA
>CAWYQB010000661.1:235000-240000 GCA_963966105.1 Volucella zonaria | reverse complement strand
TACCAATAGCGGCTCCATGCAGGCTTACGCCAAACACTTCTAAGCACACCATTGTACCCTCCTACTCACTAAAGTTTCAAAATTTATATTCAATCGAAATTAAATATAAATCATCTACTTTAGCGGTAATGTATAGGTATACAACTTAAGCGCCATCCATTTTAAGGGCTAGTTGCTTCGGCAGGTGAGTTGTTACACACTCCTTAGCGGATTACGACTTCCATGTCCACCGTCCTGCTGTTTTAAGCAACCAACGCCTTTCATGGTATCTGCATGAGTTGTTAATTTGGGCACCGTAACATTACGTTTGGTTCATCCCACAGCGCCAGTTCTGCTTACCAAAAGTGGCCCACTGGGCACAATATATCACAACCTAAACCTTCATATCAAGAAAGGTTAGGTTCTTACCCATTTAAAGTTTGAGAATAGGTTAAGGTCGTTTCGACCCTAATGCCTCTAATCATTCGCTTTACCAGATAAGATTATTTTAAATAATTTTTAAATGCACCAGCTATCCTGAGGGAAACTTCGGAGGGAACCAGCTACTAGATGGTTCGATTGGTCTTTCGCCCCTATACTCAATTCTGACAATCGATTTGCACGTCAGAACTGTTTCGGTCTTCCATCAGGGTTTCCCCTGACTTCAACCTGATCAAGTATAGTTCACCATCTTTCGGGTCACAGCATATATGCTCAAGGTACGCTCTAGTTAGAGGCATAAATAATATAAATACTATTATGCATAACTGTATAGAACGCCCCGGGATTGAATTTATATTTCATAATAAAACATAAACTAATCCCATTAAAACAGTTAAGTTAATTATGCCATTGGGTTTTATTAAAAATACCCAATGACTTGCACATATGTTAGACTCCTTGGTCCGTGTTTCAAGACGGGTCCCGAAGGTATCCTGAATCTACCGCATTGTTAATCATATAAGTGCATACAATAAAATAAATAAATCAATAGATTTACCTACCATTGTAAAATTCCGTAAAATTTAAGCACTATATATAATTAAATCTGTCAATGATTTATCAAATCTAATACATTTATCTTATGTTAGAAATCCGAAAATAACTAATTTGGATAAACTTAAGTAAAAGATCTTATGATAAATATTTAATACATTAACAGATTACAATGTCCTTATATGGAAAAATTGCACACCATTTCTATTATATTAAAGAATATAACTTTATTAGTGATGAATTTTCCATAACGGATATTCAGGTTCATCGGGCTTAACCTCTAAGCAGTTTCACGTACTATTTAACTCTCTATTCAGAGTTCTTTTCAACTTTCCCTCACGGTACTTGTTTACTATCGGTCTCATGGTTATATTTAGTTTTAGATGGAGTTTACCACCCACTTAGTGCTGCACTATCAAGCAACACGACTCTTTGGAAACACCTTCTAGTAATCATTAACGTTATACGGGCCTGGCACCCTCTATGGGTAAATGGCCTCATTTAAGAAGGACTTAAATCATTAATTTCTCATACTAGATTATAGATGTTCCATACACTGCATCCCATATTTGCCATAAAGACAAAATGGCTTAGTGCTGAACTGTTTTCTTTTCGCTCGCCGCTACTAAGAAAATCCTGGTTAGTTTCTTTTCCTTCCCTCATTAATATGCTTAAATTCGGGGAGTTTTCTCATATGAGTTGAGGTTGTTTAACACAAATAAATAAAAATTATTTTATATACTCATCAGTTTAATAAGTAAATCTTTTCTATATATATTATCAAGTGTGAGGCAATTCTATTATAATTTATATTATTATTTTCGACTTTGGTTTATGGTTTTTTTTTTTTTTTTAATTTTAGTTTCTCCTGTCACAGTAGAAATATTTAATTAACATATTAATGCATATTTCTATATTAGTTTAAATAAATATTTTATACTAGACATTCCTTCACAAATAGATAATATAGAATACTAAGATTCCATTATTTTGAGGTATATATTATAAATTAATATTATGAATTTAATAAAATAAATCCAATAATATAACATGTGCTTAAGTATATTTCCAAAAAGTAATATAAATTTCTTCTTTTTCATATACAAGCAACTTATTTAGAATAGTCTCACAACCCTCAACCATATGTAGTCCAAGCAGCACTTCAAAATTAATTAAAGTACATAACAGCATGGACTGCGATATGCGTTCAAAATGTCGATGTTCATGTGTCCTGCAGTTCACACGATGACGCACAGTTTGCTGCGTTCTTCATCGACCCATGAGCCAAGTGATCCACCGCTTAGAGTATTTAAAATTTTGTTTAGAATAAGTCATATAATATTAAAGGAATAATAATAATTATTAAAGGTATAATTAAATAAGCAAACAATAAACCATTATTTAATAAAATTTTTTTAATTAAACAATATATTGCAAAACATTTCTCTTTTATTGTTGTCATTCAATTTGCCTTTATTTATTATTTTTATATTATTTCCTTTCATTTCATCATCATTATTATTATTATTATTATTACCATCATTTTTATAATTTAAAATTTATTAAATTAATAATATAATAATTAATGAAATGTTTCTTTTTTAACCTAATGCCTATTGTTGCGAATGTCCAATTCCATAAGGAATCGTAACTTAATTTTCTATATAGAAAAAATAAGTACAACATGTGACATTAAGTTCTTACATAACTCTTACTTATACATATATGTATTTATATAAAAAATAAATATATATTAATATAATATCTTGTACACTTATAATTGGGTATTTGTATTTTATTCATTAATATTATAATTGAATATTTTATATGTTTCACTTTCTATATAATTTATTTCGTTTGTATCTTTGTATCTTTATGTTTTTGTGTTTTTCTTTTGCCTCTTATATATTAATTTCGTTCTTAGTATGTACAATTGATATTTATTATATATTTTAATTTAAATATAAATTTTCTATGTATTTATTTTTAAGAGTAAGTAAGATGCCTTCAAATAATAATCTTTGGATAAATGCGGTACAAGACCATACGATCGGCAAATTATCTAGAGTTCAACCATAATAACGATTTCCGAAAAAATCGCTTGGTTTTAGCCTAATAAAAGCACACGTTCCAAAAGGTCCGTGTTTATATTGCATGTATTAGCTCTAGAATTACCACAGTTATCCAAGTAACTGTTAACGATCTAATGAACCATAACTGATATAATGAGCCTTTTGCGGTTTCACTTTTAATTCGTGTGTACTTAGACATGCATGGCTTAATCTTTGAGACAAGCATATAACTACTGGCAGGATCAACCAGAATAATGTTATATTATTTATTTGAAACTTTCATTTGAAACACATCATTAATTATCCATTCCATTTTACAATTATGTCTGACTTATTATTTATGACACTTATGAGGATTTCTCCCCGGACGGTGAAAGACAATAAATATAATATAAATTTATTGCCCTATAGAATAAGATTTAACATAAAAAAATAGTGGACTTCTTAATGTAGTTATAACAAAGGTATATTGTACTTTTTATTACCAACTAAGAGCATACAGAACTTAGTTGTATTGTAATTTTAAAAGTAAACCTTTCATAAAAACATTATCAATGATTGTTTTCAAAATAATAATTTTTCACGTACCAATTTATTTCAAAGCATTATTTATATATCATTTAAATATATAAATTTATTTTTAATAAAGAATTAATAATTCTTGTTGGCATATAAATTTGATTTTTTTTAAAATATTATAAAAGTTAAACAGTACCCATTTCTTAGAACGAAATCTATAAAATAGATTTCAAGTCACAAAAAAAATAACTTAATATTTTTTTTATAGCCGTGACGTACCAAAAATGTAATTTCACAATATATTAAATATACCATGAAAAAGAGGAAACTAGGTTTCCTCCCCAGTTCGTGAAAGTGTAAATATTACACATTTCACAAAATACCTTTTAAACACACAATCAGCAAATAGTATTCTAGCGGGACTTAGAAAAAATTCATATACCCCTCAGTTTCAATGAGAAGTCTCTATTTCAAATGAATTCCACTTAAAAATCATATATATATTTTTTCCAATTGATTTTTTTATATTTCTGACTATTTCTGACTATTTCTGACTTTGAAAAAAATATCGAAATTTTTCTTTCAACTTTTCTTTATTTATTATGAAAATTTAATTTTTCAGTTGATTTTTCATTTTTCTTTCAACTTTTCTTTATTTATTATGAAAATTAAATTTTTCAGTTGATTTTTCATTTTTGGGACTTAGAAAAATTTTCGATTTTTTTTCTCATATAATCTGACCTTCTATGGAATTGTTCATTTTTACACTTCTCATAATATACCTTTTAAACACACAAACAGCAAATGGCATTCTAGCGGGACTATATTTTTTCCAATTGATTTTTTTATATTTCTGACTATTTCTGACTATTTCTGACTTTGAAAAAAATATCGAAATTTTTCTTTCAACTTTTCTTTATTTATTATGAAAATTTAATTTTTCAGTTGATTTTTCATTTTTCTTTCAACTTTTCTTTATTTATTATGAAAATTAAATTTTTCAGTTGATTTTTCATTTTTGGGACTTAGAAAAATTTTCGAAATTTTCAAGAAAAAAAATTTTTCACATACACCTCAGTTTCATTGAGAAGTTTCTATTTCAAATGCATTTCACTTAAAAATCAAAAAAATTGATTTTTTTATATTTCTGACTTTGAAAAAAATATCGAAATTTTTCTTTCAACTTTTCTTTATTTATTATGAAAATTTAATTTTTCAGTTGATTTTTCATTTTTCTTTCAACTTTTCTTTGTTTATTATGAAAATTAAATTTTTCAGTTGATTTTTCATTTTTGGGACTTAGAAAAATTTTCGATTTTTTTTCTCATATAATCTGACCTTCTATGAAAATGTTCATTTTTACACAAAATACTTTTCAAACATACAAACAGCAAGTAGGATTTTACTTCGAACCAAAAAAAAATGAAAATAAAT
>CAWYQB010000661.1:227500-230000 GCA_963966105.1 Volucella zonaria | reverse complement strand
TATCCTGAGGGAAACTTCGGAGGGAACCAGCTACTAGATGGTTCGATTGGTCTTTCGCCCCTATACTCAATTCTGACAATCGATTTGCACGTCAGAACTGTTTCGGTCTTCCATCAGGGTTTCCCCTGACTTCAACCTGATCAAGTATAGTTCACCATCTTTCGGGTCACAGCATATATGCTCAAGGTACGCTCTAGTTAGAGGCATAAATAATATAAATACTATTATGCATAACTGTATAGAACGCCCCGGGATTGAATTTATATTTCATAATAAAACATAAACTAATCCCATTAAAACAGTTAAGTTAATTATGCCATTGGGTTTTATTAAAAATACCCAATGACTTGCACATATGTTAGACTCCTTGGTCCGTGTTTCAAGACGGGTCCCGAAGGTATCCTGAATCTACCGCATTGTTAATCATATAAGTGCATACAATAAAATAAATAAATCAATAGATTTACCTACCATTGTAAAATTCCGTAAAATTTAAGCACTATATATAATTAAATCTGTCAATGATTTATCAAATCTAATACATTTATCTTATGTTAGAAATCCGAAAATAACTAATTTGGATAAACTTAAGTAAAAGATCTTATGATAAATATTTAATACATTAACAGATTACAATGTCCTTATATGGAAAAATTGCACACCATTTCTATTATATTAAAGAATATAACTTTATTAGTGATGAATTTTCCATAACGGATATTCAGGTTCATCGGGCTTAACCTCTAAGCAGTTTCACGTACTATTTAACTCTCTATTCAGAGTTCTTTTCAACTTTCCCTCACGGTACTTGTTTACTATCGGTCTCATGGTTATATTTAGTTTTAGATGGAGTTTACCACCCACTTAGTGCTGCACTATCAAGCAACACGACTCTTTGGAAACACCTTCTAGTAATCATTAACGTTATACGGGCCTGGCACCCTCTATGGGTAAATGGCCTCATTTAAGAAGGACTTAAATCATTAATTTCTCATACTAGATTATAGATGTTCCATACACTGCATCCCATATTTGCCATAAAGACAAAATGGCTTAGTGCTGAACTGTTTTCTTTTCGCTCGCCGCTACTAAGAAAATCCTGGTTAGTTTCTTTTCCTTCCCTCATTAATATGCTTAAATTCGGGGAGTTTTCTCATATGAGTTGAGGTTGTTTAACACAAATAAATAAAAATTATTTTATATACTCATCAGTTTAATAAGTAAATCTTTTCTATATATATTATCAAGTGTGAGGCAATTCTATTATAATTTATATTATTATTTTCGACTTTGGTTTATGGTTTTTTTTTTTTTTTTAATTTTAGTTTCTCCTGTCACAGTAGAAATATTTAATTAACATATTAATGCATATTTCTATATTAGTTTAAATAAATATTTTATACTAGACATTCCTTCACAAATAGATAATATAGAATACTAAGATTCCATTATTTTGAGGTATATATTATAAATTAATATTATGAATTTAATAAAATAAATCCAATAATATAACATGTGCTTAAGTATATTTCCAAAAAGTAATATAAATTTCTTCTTTTTCATATACAAGCAACTTATTTAGAATAGTCTCACAACCCTCAACCATATGTAGTCCAAGCAGCACTTCAAAATTAATTAAAGTACATAACAGCATGGACTGCGATATGCGTTCAAAATGTCGATGTTCATGTGTCCTGCAGTTCACACGATGACGCACAGTTTGCTGCGTTCTTCATCGACCCATGAGCCAAGTGATCCACCGCTTAGAGTATTTAAAATTTTGTTTAGAATAAGTCATATAATATTAAAGGAATAATAATAATTATTAAAGGTATAATTAAATAAGCAAACAATAAACCATTATTTAATAAAATTTTTTTAATTAAACAATATATTGCAAAACATTTCTCTTTTATTGTTGTCATTCAATTTGCCTTTATTTATTATTTTTATATTATTTCCTTTCATTTCATCATCATTATTATTATTATTATTATTACCATCATTTTTATAATTTAAAATTTATTAAATTAATAATATAATAATTAATGAAATGTTTCTTTTTTAACCTAATGCCTATTGTTGCGAATGTCCAATTCCATAAGGAATCGTAACTTAATTTTCTATATAGAAAAAATAAGTACAACATGTGACATTAAGTTCTTACATAACTCTTACTTATACATATATGTATTTATATAAAAAATAAATATATATTAATATAATATCTTGTACACTTATAATTGGGTATTTGTATTTTATTCATTAATATTATAATTGAATATTTTATATGTTTCACTTTCTATATAATTTATTTCGTTTGTATCTTTGTATCTTTATGTTTTTGTGTTTTTCTTTTGCCTCTTATATATTAATTTCGTTCTTAGTATGTACAATTGATATTTATTATATATTTTAATTTAAATATAAATTTTCTATGTATTTATTTTTAAGAGTAAGTAAGATGCCTTCAAATAATAATCTTTGGATAAATGCGGTA
>CAWYQB010000661.1:215000-222500 GCA_963966105.1 Volucella zonaria | reverse complement strand
GGCCATCACAATGCTTTGTTTTAATTAGACAGTCGGATTCCCCAAGTCCGTGCCAGTTCTGAATTGATTGTTAATTGATAGTCGTTATAAATCAAAAAAATATATCTTACGATAAATCTTAAGACTTTTAGCAAGAAAATTCCACAATTGGTTACGTAAACTACTATCCGGGGAACAAAATCCGAAGATCTCTATTTACCCAGAACGAGTACATAAACCATGTTATTGCTTCCAATTCAAGCCCGACTATCTCAATCTTCAGAGCCAATCCTTATCCCGAAGTTACGGATCTAATTTGCCGACTTCCCTTACCTACATTATTCTACCGACTAGAGACTCTTCACCTTGGAGACCAGCTGCGGATATCGGTACGGCCTGTTGAGAAGTTTGCGTGACCCCACCATAAATTTTCAAGGTCCGAAGAGAAAATATCGACACAACAGTAAATGTCATGCTCTTCTAGTCCATCTACCATATCTCTCTTCGAAAGACTTCCATGGTAGTACGACTATAAAACAGAAAAGAAAACTCTTTCGATATCTCTCGACGGCTTCTTTATGGTCGTTCCTGTTGCCAGGATGAGCGAAATGCCCATTTTTAATAACAAACGTATACCCAACAGGTTACGGAATTGGAACCGTATTCCCTTTCGTTCAAAAATAATCAAGTGTTAAAATTTCTTTATATACAATGATATATATAATTATATTTTTTTAACTTGAAAATTTTCGGCTTTCGCCTTAAACTTAGGACCGACTAACTCGTGATCAACCACTGTTCACACGAAACCCTTCTCCACTTCAGTCCTCCAAGGTCTCATTCGATTATTTGCTACTACCACCAAGATCTGTACCAATAGCGGCTCCATGCAGGCTTACGCCAAACACTTCTAAGCACACCATTGTACCCTCCTACTCACTAAAGTTTCAAAATTTATATTCAATCGAAATTAAATATAAATCATCTACTTTAGCGGTAATGTATAGGTATACAACTTAAGCGCCATCCATTTTAAGGGCTAGTTGCTTCGGCAGGTGAGTTGTTACACACTCCTTAGCGGATTACGACTTCCATGTCCACCGTCCTGCTGTTTTAAGCAACCAACGCCTTTCATGGTATCTGCATGAGTTGTTAATTTGGGCACCGTAACATTACGTTTGGTTCATCCCACAGCGCCAGTTCTGCTTACCAAAAGTGGCCCACTGGGCACAATATATCACAACCTAAACCTTCATATCAAGAAAGGTTAGGTTCTTACCCATTTAAAGTTTGAGAATAGGTTAAGGTCGTTTCGACCCTAATGCCTCTAATCATTCGCTTTACCAGATAAGATTATTTTAAATAATTTTTAAATGCACCAGCTATCCTGAGGGAAACTTCGGAGGGAACCAGCTACTAGATGGTTCGATTGGTCTTTCGCCCCTATACTCAATTCTGACAATCGATTTGCACGTCAGAACTGTTTCGGTCTTCCATCAGGGTTTCCCCTGACTTCAACCTGATCAAGTATAGTTCACCATCTTTCGGGTCACAGCATATATGCTCAAGGTACGCTCTAGTTAGAGGCATAAATAATATAAATACTATTATGCATAACTGTATAGAACGCCCCGGGATTGAATTTATATTTCATAATAAAACATAAACTAATCCCATTAAAACAGTTAAGTTAATTATGCCATTGGGTTTTATTAAAAATACCCAATGACTTGCACATATGTTAGACTCCTTGGTCCGTGTTTCAAGACGGGTCCCGAAGGTATCCTGAATCTATCGCATTGTTAATCATATAAGTGCATACAATAAAATAAATAAATCAATAGATTTACCTACCATTGTAAAATTCCGTAAAATTTAAGCACTATATATAATTAAATCTGTCAATGATTTATCAAATCTAATACATTTATCTTATGTTAGAAATCCGAAAATAACTAATTTGGATAAACTTAAGTAAAAGATCTTATGATAAATATTTAATACATTAACAGATTACAATGTCCTTATATGGAAAAATTGCACACCATTTCTATTATATTAAAGAATATAACTTTATTAGTGATGAATTTTCCATAACGGATATTCAGGTTCATCGGGCTTAACCTCTAAGCAGTTTCACGTACTATTTAACTCTCTATTCAGAGTTCTTTTCAACTTTCCCTCACGGTACTTGTTTACTATCGGTCTCATGGTTATATTTAGTTTTAGATGGAGTTTACCACCCACTTAGTGCTGCACTATCAAGCAACACGACTCTTTGGAAACACCTTCTAGTAATCATTAACGTTATACGGGCCTGGCACCCTCTATGGGTAAATGGCCTCATTTAAGAAGGACTTAAATCATTAATTTCTCATACTAGATTATAGATGTTCCATACACTGCATCCCATATTTGCCATAAAGACAAAATGGCTTAGTGCTGAACTGTTTTCTTTTCGCTCGCCGCTACTAAGAAAATCCTGGTTAGTTTCTTTTCCTTCCCTCATTAATATGCTTAAATTCGGGGAGTTTTCTCATATGAGTTGAGGTTGTTTAACACAAATAAATAAAAATTATTTTATATACTCATCAGTTTAATAAGTAAATCTTTTCTATATATATTATCAAGTGTGAGGCAATTCTATTATAATTTATATTATTATTTTCGACTTTGGTTTATGGTTTTTTTTTTTTTTTTAATTTTAGTTTCTCCTGTCACAGTAGAAATATTTAATTAACATATTAATGCATATTTCTATATTAGTTTAAATAAATATTTTATACTAGACATTCCTTCACAAATAGATAATATAGAATACTAAGATTCCATTATTTTGAGGTATATATTATAAATTAATATTATGAATTTAATAAAATAAATCCAATAATATAACATGTGCTTAAGTATATTTCCAAAAAGTAATATAAATTTCTTCTTTTTCATATACAAGCAACTTATTTAGAATAGTCTCACAACCCTCAACCATATGTAGTCCAAGCAGCACTTCAAAATTAATTAAAGTACATAACAGCATGGACTGCGATATGCGTTCAAAATGTCGATGTTCATGTGTCCTGCAGTTCACACGATGACGCACAGTTTGCTGCGTTCTTCATCGACCCATGAGCCAAGTGATCCACCGCTTAGAGTATTTAAAATTTTGTTTAGAATAAGTCATATAATATTAAAGGAATAATAATAATTATTAAAGGTATAATTAAATAAGCAAACAATAAACCATTATTTAATAAAATTTTTTTAATTAAACAATATATTGCAAAACATTTCTCTTTTATTGTTGTCATTCAATTTGCCTTTATTTATTATTTTTATATTATTTCCTTTCATTTCATCATCATTATTATTATTATTATTATTACCATCATTTTTATAATTTAAAATTTATTAAATTAATAATATAATAATTAATGAAATGTTTCTTTTTTAACCTAATGCCTATTGTTGCGAATGTCCAATTCCATAAGGAATCGTAACTTAATTTTCTATATAGAAAAAATAAGTACAACATGTGACATTAAGTTCTTACATAACTCTTACTTATACATATATGTATTTATATAAAAAATAAATATATATTAATATAATATCTTGTACACTTATAATTGGGTATTTGTATTTTATTCATTAATATTATAATTGAATATTTTATATGTTTCACTTTCTATATAATTTATTTCGTTTGTATCTTTGTATCTTTATGTTTTTGTGTTTTTCTTTTGCCTCTTATATATTAATTTCGTTCTTAGTATGTACAATTGATATTTATTATATATTTTAATTTAAATATAAATTTTCTATGTATTTATTTTTAAGAGTAAGTAAGATGCCTTCAAATAATAATCTTTGGATAAATGCTTTAATTTTTAATATTTTTGTAGAAGGAACACGTTAATGATCCTTCCGCAGGTTCACCTACGGAAACCTTGTTACGACTTTTACTTCCTCTAAATAATCAAGTTCGGTCAACTTCTGCGAAACAACCGTAACACGTGAGCGTCACAGTGATCACGTCCGGAGACCTCACTAAATAATTCAATCGGTAGTAGCGACGGGCGGTGTGTACAAAGGGCAGGGACGTAATCAATACGAGTTAATGACTCACACTTACTGGGAATTCCAAGTTCATGTGAACAGTTTCAGTTCACAATCCCAAGCATGAAAGTGGTTCAGCGGTTTACCCGGACCTCTCGGTCTAGGAAATACACGTTGATACTTTCATTGTAGCGCGCGTGCAGCCCAGGACATCTAAGGGCATCACAGACCTGTTATTGCTCAATCTCATTATTGCTAGACGCAATTTGTCCATTTAAGAAGCTAGTGTCCTTATAATGGGACAAACAAACAGGTACGGCTCCACTTACATAAACCCATTCAAACACTCATACATTTTACTGTATTCATGAATGAAGGCTATATAAGCTTCAGCACCATAATCCTGAAAGCATCTATTTAATATATTTGAGTCTCGTTCGTTATCGGAATTAACCAGACAAATCACTCCACGAACTAAGAACGGCCATGCACCACCACCCATAGATTCGAGAAAGAGCTATCAATCTGTCTTACACACTTATGTTCGGACCTGGTAAGTTTTCCCGTGTTGAGTCAAATTAAGCCGCAGGCTCCACTCCTGGTGGTGCCCTTCCGTCAATTCCTTTAAGTTTCAGCTTTGCAACCATACTTCCCCCGGAGCCCAAAAGCTTTGGTTTCCCGGGAAGCGACTGAGAGAGCCATAGTAGTAGCTACACCCAATTGCTAGCTGGCATCGTTTATGGTTAGAACTAGGGCGGTATCTGATCGCCTTCGAACCTCTAACTTTCGTTCTTGATTAATGAAAACATCTTTGGCAAATGCTTTCGCTTAAGTTAGTCTTACGACGGTCCAAGAATTTCACCTCTCGCGTCGTAATACTAATGCCCCCAAACTGCTTCTATTAATCATTACCTCTTGATCTAAAAACCAATGAAAGTAGAACAGAGGTCTTATTTCATTATTCCATGCACAAAATATTCAGGCATTTGGAGCCTGCTTTAAGCACTCTAATTTGTTCAAAGTAACTGTACCGGCCCACAACAACACTCGATGAAGAGCACTGAAGCAGGTTTAAATAGGAGGTATACATAATGATACAATGACCATTATATATTAGAACTCCACCGGTAATACGCTTGCATAAATAAAGTAATGTACAATCCACAATTATAGTTGTACTACCAATATGAAGCACAAATTCAACTACGAACGTTTTAACCGCAACAACTTTAATATACGCTATTGGAGCTGGAATTACCGCGGCTGCTGGCACCAGACTTGCCCTCCAATTGGTCCTTGTTAAAGGATTTAAAGTGTACTCATTCCAATTACAGGGCCTCGGATATGAGTCCTGTATTGTTATTTTTCGTCACTACCTCCCCGAACTGGGAGTGGGTAATTTACGCGCCTGCTGCCTTCCTTAGATGTGGTAGCCGTTTCTCAGGCTCCCTCTCCGGAATCGAACCCTGATTCCCCGTTACCCGTTGCAACCATGGTAGTCCTAGATACTACCATCAATAGTTGATAGGGCAGACATTTGAAAGATCTGTCGTCGGTACAAGACCATACGATCGGCAAATTATCTAGAGTTCAACCATAATAACGATTTCCGAAAAAATCGCTTGGTTTTAGCCTAATAAAAGCACACGTTCCAAAAGGTCCGTGTTTATATTGCATGTATTAGCTCTAGAATTACCACAGTTATCCAAGTAACTGTTAACGATCTAATGAACCATAACTGATATAATGAGCCTTTTGCGGTTTCACTTTTAATTCGTGTGTACTTAGACATGCATGGCTTAATCTTTGAGACAAGCATATAACTACTGGCAGGATCAACCAGAATAATGTTATATTATTTATTTGAAACTTTCATTTGAAACACATCATTAATTATCCATTCCATTTTACAATTATGTCTGACTTATTATTTATGACACTTATGAGGATTTCTCCCCGGACGGTGAAAGACAATAAATATAATATAAATTTATTGCCCTATAGAATAAGATTTAACATAAAAAAATAGTGGACTTCTTAATGTAGTTATAACAAAGGTATATTGTACTTTTTATTACCAACTAAGAGCATACAGAACTTAGTTGTATTGTAATTTTAAAAGTAAACCTTTCATAAAAACATTATCAATGATTGTTTTCAAAATAATAATTTTTCACGTACCAATTTATTTCAAAGCATTATTTATATATCATTTAAATATATAAATTTATTTTTAATAAAGAATTAATAATTCTTGTTGGCATATAAATTTGATTTTTTTTAAAATATTATAAAAGTTAAACAGTACCCATTTCTTAGAACGAAATCTATAAAATAGATTTCAAGTCACAAAAAAAATAACTTAATATTTTTTTTATAGCCGTGACGTACCAAAAATGTAATTTCACAATATATTAAATATACCATGAAAAAGAGGAAACTAGGTTTCCTCCCCAGTTCGTGAAAGTGTAAATATTACACATTTCACAAAATACCTTTTAAACACACAATCAGCAAATAGTATTCTAGCGGGACTTAGAAAAAATTCATATACCCCTCAGTTTCAATGAGAAGTCTCTATTTCAAATGAATTCCACTTAAAAATCATATATATATTTTTTCCAATTGATTTTTTTATATTTCTGACTATTTCTGACTATTTCTGACTTTGAAAAAAATATCGAAATTTTTCTTTCAACTTTTCTTTATTTATTATGAAAATTTAATTTTTCAGTTGATTTTTCATTTTTCTTTCAACTTTTCTTTATTTATTATGAAAATTAAATTTTTCAGTTGATTTTTCATTTTTGGGACTTAGAAAAATTTTCGATTTTTTTTCTCATATAATCTGACCTTCTATGGAATTGTTCATTTTTACACTTCTCATAATATACCTTTTAAACACACAAACAGCAAATGGCATTCTAGCGGGACTATATTTTTTCCAATTGATTTTTTTATATTTCTGACTATTTCTGACTATTTCTGACTTTGAAAAAAATATCGAAATTTTTCTTTCAACTTTTCTTTATTTATTATGAAAATTTAATTTTTCAGTTGATTTTTCATTTTTCTTTCAACTTTTCTTTATTTATTATGAAAATTAAATTTTTCAGTTGATTTTTCATTTTTGGGACTTAGAAAAATTTTCGAAATTTTCAAGAAAAAAAATTTTTCACATACACCTCAGTTTCATTGAGAAGTTTCTATTTCAAATGCATTTCACTTAAAAATCAAAAAAATTGATTTTTTTATATTTCTGACTTTGAAAAAAATATCGAAATTTTTCTTTCAACTTTTCTTTATTTATTATGAAAATTTAATTTTTCAGTTGATTTTTCATTTTTCTTTCAACTTTTCTTTATTTATTATGAAAATTAAATTTTTCAGTTGATTTTTCATTTTTGGGACTTAGAAAAATTTTCGATTTTTTTTCTCATATAATCTGACCTTCTATGAAAATGT
>CAWYQB010000661.1:197500-200000 GCA_963966105.1 Volucella zonaria | reverse complement strand
TTCTTTATATACAATGAGATATATAATTATATTTTTTTAACTTGAAAATTTTCGGCTTTCGCCTTAAACTTAGGACCGACTAACTCGTGATCAACCACTGTTCACACGAAACCCTTCTCCACTTCAGTCCTCCAAGGTCTCATTCGATTATTTGCTACTACCACCAAGATCTGTACCAATAGCGGCTCCATGCAGGCTTACGCCAAACACTTCTAAGCACACCATTGTACCCTCCTACTCACTAAAGTTTCAAAATTTATATTCAATCGAAATTAAATATAAATCATCTACTTTAGCGGTAATGTATAGGTATACAACTTAAGCGCCATCCATTTTAAGGGCTAGTTGCTTCGGCAGGTGAGTTGTTACACACTCCTTAGCGGATTACGACTTCCATGTCCACCGTCCTGCTGTTTTAAGCAACCAACGCCTTTCATGGTATCTGCATGAGTTGTTAATTTGGGCACCGTAACATTACGTTTGGTTCATCCCACAGCGCCAGTTCTGCTTACCAAAAGTGGCCCACTGGGCACAATATATCACAACCTAAACCTTCATATCAAGAAAGGTTAGGTTCTTACCCATTTAAAGTTTGAGAATAGGTTAAGGTCGTTTCGACCCTAATGCCTCTAATCATTCGCTTTACCAGATAAGATTATTTTAAATAATTTTTAAATGCACCAGCTATCCTGAGGGAAACTTCGGAGGGAACCAGCTACTAGATGGTTCGATTGGTCTTTCGCCCCTATACTCAATTCTGACAATCGATTTGCACGTCAGAACTGTTTCGGTCTTCCATCAGGGTTTCCCCTGACTTCAACCTGATCAAGTATAGTTCACCATCTTTCGGGTCACAGCATATATGCTCAAGGTACGCTCTAGTTAGAGGCATAAATAATATAAATACTATTATGCATAACTGTATAGAACGCCCCGGGATTGAATTTATATTTCATAATAAAACATAAACTAATCCCATTAAAACAGTTAAGTTAATTATGCCATTGGGTTTTATTAAAAATACCCAATGACTTGCACATATGTTAGACTCCTTGGTCCGTGTTTCAAGACGGGTCCCGAAGGTATCCTGAATCTATCGCATTGTTAATCATATAAGTGCATACAATAAAATAAATAAATCAATAGATTTACCTACCATTGTAAAATTCCGTAAAATTTAAGCACTATATATAATTAAATCTGTCAATGATTTATCAAATCTAATACATTTATCTTATGTTAGAAATCCGAAAATAACTAATTTGGATAAACTTAAGTAAAAGATCTTATGATAAATATTTAATACATTAACAGATTACAATGTCCTTATATGGAAAAATTGCACACCATTTCTATTATATTAAAGAATATAACTTTATTAGTGATGAATTTTCCATAACGGATATTCAGGTTCATCGGGCTTAACCTCTAAGCAGTTTCACGTACTATTTAACTCTCTATTCAGAGTTCTTTTCAACTTTCCCTCACGGTACTTGTTTACTATCGGTCTCATGGTTATATTTAGTTTTAGATGGAGTTTACCACCCACTTAGTGCTGCACTATCAAGCAACACGACTCTTTGGAAACACCTTCTAGTAATCATTAACGTTATACGGGCCTGGCACCCTCTATGGGTAAATGGCCTCATTTAAGAAGGACTTAAATCATTAATTTCTCAT
This sequence comes from Volucella zonaria, assembly GCA_963966105.1. Classification (NCBI taxonomy): domain Eukaryota; kingdom Metazoa; phylum Arthropoda; class Insecta; order Diptera; family Syrphidae; genus Volucella; species Volucella zonaria. Next base: position 198,320 of record CAWYQB010000661.1, on the reverse strand, counting down.
ACTAGATTATAGATGTTCCATACACTGCATCCCATATTTGCCATAAAGACAAAATGGCTTAGTGCTGAACTGTTTTCTTTTCGCTCGCCGCTACTAAGAAAATCCTGGTTAGTTTCTTTTCCTTCCCTCATTAATATGCTTAAATTCGGGGAGTTTTCTCATATGAGTTGAGGTTGTTTAACACAAATAAATAAAAATTATTTTATATACTCATCAGTTTAATAAGTAAATCTTTTCTATATATATTATCAAGTGTGAGGCAATTCTATTATAATTTATATTATTATTTTCGACTTTGGTTTATGGTTTTTTTTTTTTTTTTAATTTTAGTTTCTCTTGTCACAGTAGAAATATTTAATTAACATATTAATGCATATTTCTATATTAGTTTAAATAAATATTTTATACTAGACATTCCTTCACAAATAGATAATATAGAATACTAAGATTCCATTATTTTGAGGTATATATTATAAATTAATATTATGAATTTAATAAAATAAATCCAATAATATAACATGTGCTTAAGTATATTTCCAAAAAGTAATATAAATTTCTTCTTTTTCATATACAAGCAACTTATTTAGAATAGTCTCACAACCCTCAACCATATGTAGTCCAAGCAGCACTTCAAAATTAATTAAAGTACATAACAGCATGGACTGCGATATGCGTTCAAAATGTCGATGTTCATGTGTCCTGCAGTTCACACGATGACGCACAGTTTGCTGCGTTCTTCATCGACCCATGAGCCAAGTGATCCACCGCTTAGAGTATTTAAAATTTTGTTTAGAATAAGTCATATAATATTAAAGGAATA
>CAWYQB010000661.1:172500-195000 GCA_963966105.1 Volucella zonaria | reverse complement strand
GCACACGTTCCAAAAGGTCCGTGTTTATATTGCATGTATTAGCTCTAGAATTACCACAGTTATCCAAGTAACTGTTAACGATCTAATGAACCATAACTGATATAATGAGCCTTTTGCGGTTTCACTTTTAATTCGTGTGTACTTAGACATGCATGGCTTAATCTTTGAGACAAGCATATAACTACTGGCAGGATCAACCAGAATAATGTTATATTATTTATTTGAAACTTTCATTTGAAACACATCATTAATTATCCATTCCATTTTACAATTATGTCTGACTTATTATTTATGACACTTATGAGGATTTCTCCCCGGACGGTGAAAGACAATAAATATAATATAAATTTATTGCCCTATAGAATAAGATTTAACATAAAAAAATAGTGGACTTCTTAATGTAGTTATAACAAAGGTATATTGTACTTTTTATTACCAACTAAGAGCATACAGAACTTAGTTGTATTGTAATTTTAAAAGTAAACCTTTCATAAAAACATTATCAATGATTGTTTTCAAAATATTAATTTTTCACGTACCAATTTATTTCAAAGCATTATTTATATATCATTTAAATATATAAATTTATTTTTAATAAAGAATTAATAATTCTTGTTGGCATATAAATTTGATTTTTTTTAAAATATTATAAAAGTTAAACAGTACCCATTTCTTAGAACGAAATCTATAAAATAGATTTCAAGTCACAAAAAAAATAACTTAATATTTTTTTTATAGCCGTGACGTACCAAAAATGTAATTTCACAATATATTAAATATACCATGAAAAAGAGGAAACTAGGTTTCCTCCCCAGTTCGTGAAAGTGTAAATATTACACATTTCACAAAATACCTTTTAAACACACAATCAGCAAATAGTATTCTAGCGGGACTTAGAAAAAATTCATATACCCCTCAGTTTCAATGAGAAGTCTCTATTTCAAATGAATTCCACTTAAAAATCATATATATATTTTTTCCAATTGATTTTTTTATATTTCTGACTATTTCTGACTATTTCTGACTTTGAAAAAAATTTCGAAATTTTTCTTTCAACTTTTCTTTATTTATTATGAAAATTTAATTTTTCAGTTGATTTTTCATTTTTCTTTCAACTTTTCTTTATTTATTATGAAAATTAAATTTTTCAGTTGATTTTTCATTTTTGGGACTTAGAAAAATTTTCGATTTTTTTTCTCATATAATCTGACCTTCTATGGAATTGTTCATTTTTACACTTCTCATAATATACCTTTTAAACACACAAACAGCAAATGGCATTCTAGCGGGACTATATTTTTTCCAATTGATTTTTTTATATTTCTGACTATTTCTGACTATTTCTGACTTTGAAAAAAATATCGAAATTTTTCTTTCAACTTTTCTTTATTTATTATGAAAATTTAATTTTTCAGTTGATTTTTCATTTTTCTTTCAACTTTTCTTTATTTATTATGAAAATTAAATTTTTCAGTTGATTTTTCATTTTTGGGACTTAGAAAAATTTTCGAAATTTTCAAGAAAAAAAATTTTTCACATACACCTCAGTTTCATTGAGAAGTTTCTATTTCAAATGCATTTCACTTAAAAATCAGTTGATTTTTCACTTTTGGGACTTAGAAAAATTTTCGAAATTTTCAAGAAAAAAAATTTTTCACATACACCTCAGTTTCATTGAGAAGTTTCTATTTCAAATGCATTTCACTTAAAAATCAAAAAAATTGATTTTTTTATATTTCTGACTTTGAAAAAAATATCGAAATTTTTCTTTCAACTTTTCTTTATTTATTATGAAAATTTAATTTTTCAGTTGATTTTTCATTTTTCTTTCAACTTTTCTTTATTTATTATGAAAATTAAATTTTTCAGTTGATTTTTCATTTTTGGGACTTAGAAAAATTTTCGATTTTTTTTCTCATATAATCTGACCTTCTATGGAATTGTTCATTTTTACACTTCTCATAATATACCTTTTAAACACACAAACAGCAAATGGCATTCTAGCGGGACTATATTTTTTCCAATTGATTTTTTTATATTTCTGACTATTTCTGACTATTTCTGACTTTGAAAAAAATATCGAAATTTTTCTTTCAACTTTTCTTTATTTATTATGAAAATTTAATTTTTCAGTTGATTTTTCATTTTTCTTTCAACTTTTCTTTATTTATTATGAAAATTAAATTTTTCAGTTGATTTTTCATTTTTGGGACTTAGAAAAATTTTCGAAATTTTCAAGAAAAAAAATTTTTCACATACACCTCAGTTTCATTGAGAAGTTTCTATTTCAAATGCATTTCACTTAAAAATCAGTTGATTTTTCACTTTTGGGACTTAGAAAAATTTTCGAAATTTTCAAGAAAAAAAATTTTTCACATACACCTCAGTTTCATTGAGAAGTTTCTATTTCAAATGCATTTCACTTAAAAATCAAAAAAATTGATTTTTTTATATTTCTGACTTTGAAAAAAATATCGAAATTTTTCTTTCAACTTTTCTTTATTTATTATGAAAATTTAATTTTTCAGTTGATTTTTCATTTTTCTTTCAACTTTTCTTTATTTATTATGAAAATTAAATTTTTCAGTTGATTTTTCATTTTTGGGACTTAGAAAAATTTTCGATTTTTTTTCTCATATAATCTGACCTTCTATGGAATTGTTCATTTTTACACTTCTCATAATATACCTTTTAAACACACAAACAGCAAATGGCATTCTAGCGGGACTATATTTTTTCCAATTGATTTTTTTATATTTCTGACTATTTCTGACTATTTCTGACTTTGAAAAAAATATCGAAATTTTTCTTTCAACTTTTCTTTATTTATTATGAAAATTTAATTTTTCAGTTGATTTTTCATTTTTCTTTCAACTTTTCTTTATTTATTATGAAAATTAAATTTTTCAGTTGATTTTTCATTTTTGGGACTTAGAAAAATTTTCGAAATTTTCAAGAAAAAAAATTTTTCACATACACCTCAGTTTCATTGAGAAGTTTCTATTTCAAATGCATTTCACTTAAAAATCAGTTGATTTTTCATTTTTGGGACTTAGAAAAATTTTCGAAATTTTCAAGAAAAAAAATTTTTCACATACACCTCAGTTTCATTGAGAAGTTTCTATTTCAAATGCATTTCACTTAAAAATCAAAAAAATTGATTTTTTTATATTTCTGACTTTGAAAAAAATATCGAAATTTTTCTTTCAACTTTTCTTTATTTATTATGAAAATTTAATTTTTCAGTTGATTTTTCATTTTTCTTTCAACTTTTCTTTATTTATTATGAAAATTAAATTTTTCAGTTGATTTTTCATTTTTGGGACTTAGAAAAATTTTCGATTTTTTTTCTCATATAATCTGACCTTCTATGGAATTGTTCATTTTTACACTTCTCATAATATACCTTTTAAACACACAAACAGCAAATGGCATTCTAGCGGGACTATATTTTTTCCAATTGATTTTTTTATATTTCTGACTATTTCTGACTATTTCTGACTTTGAAAAAAATATCGAAATTTTTCTTTCAACTTTTCTTTATTTATTATGAAAATTTAATTTTTCAGTTGATTTTTCATTTTTCTTTCAACTTTTCTTTATTTATTATGAAAATTAAATTTTTCAGTTGATTTTTCATTTTTGGGACTTAGAAAAATTTTCGAAATTTTCAAGAAAAAAAATTTTTCACATACACCTCAGTTTCATTGAGAAGTTTCTATTTCAAATGCATTTCACTTAAAAATCAGTTGATTTTTCATTTTTGGGACTTAGAAAAATTTTCGAAATTTTCAAGAAAAAAAATTTTTCACATACACCTCAGTTTCATTGAGAAGTTTCTATTTCAAATGCATTTCACTTAAAAATCAAAAAAATTGATTTTTTTATATTTCTGACTTTGAAAAAAATATCGAAATTTTTCTTTCAACTTTTCTTTATTTATTATGAAAATTTAATTTTTCAGTTGATTTTTCATTTTTCTTTCAACTTTTCTTTATTTATTATGAAAATTAAATTTTTCAGTTGATTTTTCATTTTTGGGACTTAGAAAAATTTTCGATTTTTTTTCTCATATAATCTGACCTTCTATGGAATTGTTCATTTTTACACTTCTCATAATATACCTTTTAAACACACAAACAGCAAATGGCATTCTAGCGGGACTTAGAAAAATTTTCGAAATTTTCAAGAAAAAAAATTTTTGACATACACCTCAGTTTCATTGAGAAGTCTCTATTTCAAATGAATTCCACTTAAAAATCATATATATATTTTTTCCAATTGAGTTTTTTATATTTCTGACTATTTCTGACTTTGAAAAAAATATCGAAATTTTTCTTTCAACTTTTCTTTATTTATTATGAAAATTTAATTTTTCAGTTGATTTTTCATTTTTCTTTCAACTTTTCTTTATTTATTATGAAAATTAAATTTTTCAGTTGATTTTTCATTTTTGGGACTTAGAAAAATTTTCGATTTTTTTTCTCATATAATCTGACCTTCTATGGAATTGTTCATTTTTACACTTCTCATAATATACCTTTTAAACACACAAACAGCAAATGGCATTCTAGCGGGACTATATTTTTTCCAATTGATTTTTTTATATTTCTGACTATTTCTGACTATTTCTGACTTTGAAAAAAATATCGAAATTTTTCTTTCAACTTTTCTTTATTTATTATGAAAATTTAATTTTTCAGTTGATTTTTCATTTTTCTTTCAACTTTTCTTTATTTATTATGAAAATTAAATTTTTCAGTTGATTTTTCATTTTTGGGACTTAGAAAAATTTTCGAAATTTTCAAGAAAAAAAATTTTTCACATACACCTCAGTTTCATTGAGAAGTTTCTATTTCAAATGCATTTCACTTAAAAATCAAAAAAATTGATTTTTTTATATTTCTGACTTTGAAAAAAATATCGAAATTTTTCTTTCAACTTTTCTTTATTTATTATGAAAATTTAATTTTTCAGTTGATTTTTCATTTTTCTTTCAACTTTTCTTTATTTATTATGAAAATTAAATTTTTCAGTTGATTTTTCATTTTTGGGACTTAGAAAAATTTTCGAAATTTTCAAGAAAAAAAATTTTTCACATACACCTCAGTTTCATTGAGAAGTTTCTATTTCAAATGCATTTCACTTAAAAATCAGTTGATTTTTCATTTTTGGGACTTAGAAAAATTTTCGAAATTTTCAAGAAAAAAAATTTTTCACATACACCTCAGTTTCATTGAGAAGTTTCTATTTCAAATGCATTTCACTTAAAAATCAAAAAAATTGATTTTTTTATATTTCTGACTTTGAAAAAAATATCGAAATTTTTCTTTCAACTTTTCTTTATTTATTATGAAAATTTAATTTTTCAGTTGATTTTTCATTTTTCTTTCAACTTTTCTTTATTTATTATGAAAATTAAATTTTTCAGTTGATTTTTCATTTTTGGGACTTAGAAAAATTTTCGATTTTTTTTCTCATATAATCTGACCTTCTATGGAATTGTTCATTTTTACACTTCTCATAATATACCTTTTAAACACACAAACAGCAAATGGCATTCTAGCGGGACTTAGAAAAATTTTCGAAATTTTCAAGAAAAAAAATTTTTGACATACACCTCAGTTTCATTGAGAAGTCTCTATTTCAAATGAATTCCACTTAAAAATCATATATATATTTTTTCCAATTGAGTTTTTTATATTTCTGACTATTTCTGACTTTGAAAAAAATATCGAAATTTTTCTTTCAACTTTTCTTTATTTATTATGAAAATTTAATTTTTCAGTTGATTTTTCATTTTTCTTTCAACTTTTCTTTATTTATTATGAAAATTAAATTTTTCAGTTGATTTTTCATTTTTGGGACTTAGAAAAATTTTCGATTTTTTTTCTCATATAATCTGACCTTCTATGGAATTGTTCATTTTTACACTTCTCATAATATACCTTTTAAACACACAAACAGCAAATGGCATTCTAGCGGGACTATATTTTTTCCAATTGATTTTTTTATATTTCTGACTATTTCTGACTATTTCTGACTTTGAAAAAAATATCGAAATTTTTCTTTCAACTTTTCTTTATTTATTATGAAAATTTAATTTTTCAGTTGATTTTTCATTTTTCTTTCAACTTTTCTTTATTTATTATGAAAATTAAATTTTTCAGTTGATTTTTCATTTTTGGGACTTAGAAAAATTTTCGAAATTTTCAAGAAAAAAAATTTTTCACATACACCTCAGTTTCATTGAGAAGTTTCTATTTCAAATGCATTTCACTTAAAAATCAAAAAAATTGATTTTTTTATATTTCTGACTTTGAAAAAAATATCGAAATTTTTCTTTCAACTTTTCTTTATTTATTATGAAAATTTAATTTTTCAGTTGATTTTTCATTTTTCTTTCAACTTTTCTTTATTTATTATGAAAATTAAATTTTTCAGTTGATTTTTCATTTTTGGGACTTAGAAAAATTTTCGAAATTTTCAAGAAAAAAAATTTTTCACATACACCTCAGTTTCATTGAGAAGTTTCTATTTCAAATGCATTTCACTTAAAAATCAGTTGATTTTTCATTTTTGGGACTTAGAAAAATTTTCGAAATTTTCAAGAAAAAAAATTTTTCACATACACCTCAGTTTCATTGAGAAGTTTCTATTTCAAATGCATTTCACTTAAAAATCAAAAAAATTGATTTTTTTATATTTCTGACTTTGAAAAAAATATCGAAATTTTTCTTTCAACTTTTCTTTATTTATTATGAAAATTTAATTTTTCAGTTGATTTTTCATTTTTCTTTCAACTTTTCTTTATTTATTATGAAAATTAAATTTTTCAGTTGATTTTTCATTTTTGGGACTTAGAAAAATTTTCGATTTTTTTTCTCATATAATCTGACCTTCTATGGAATTGTTCATTTTTACACTTCTCATAATATACCTTTTAAACACACAAACAGCAAATGGCATTCTAGCGGGACTTAGAAAAATTTTCGAAATTTTCAAGAAAAAAAATTTTTGACATACACCTCAGTTTCATTGAGAAGTCTCTATTTCAAATGAATTCCACTTAAAAATCATATATATATTTTTTCCAATTGAGTTTTTTATATTTCTGACTATTTCTGACTTTGAAAAAAATATCGAAATTTTTCTTTCAACTTTTCTTTATTTATTATGAAAATTTAATTTTTCAGTTGATTTTTCATTTTTCTTTCAACTTTTCTTTATTTATTATGAAAATTAAATTTTTCAGTTGATTTTTCATTTTTGGGACTTAGAAAAATTTTCGATTTTTTTTCTCATATAATCTGACCTTCTATGGAATTGTTCATTTTTACACTTCTCATAATATACCTTTTAAACACACAAACAGCAAATGGCATTCTAGCGGGACTATATTTTTTCCAATTGATTTTTTTATATTTCTGACTATTTCTGACTATTTCTGACTTTGAAAAAAATATCGAAATTTTTCTTTCAACTTTTCTTTATTTATTATGAAAATTTAATTTTTCAGTTGATTTTTCATTTTTCTTTCAACTTTTCTTTATTTATTATGAAAATTAAATTTTTCAGTTGATTTTTCATTTTTGGGACTTAGAAAAATTTTCGAAATTTTCAAGAAAAAAAATTTTTCACATACACCTCAGTTTCATTGAGAAGTTTCTATTTCAAATGCATTTCACTTAAAAATCAAAAAAATTGATTTTTTTATATTTCTGACTTTGAAAAAAATATCGAAATTTTTCTTTCAACTTTTCTTTATTTATTATGAAAATTTAATTTTTCAGTTGATTTTTCATTTTTCTTTCAACTTTTCTTTATTTATTATGAAAATTAAATTTTTCAGTTGATTTTTCATTTTTGGGACTTAGAAAAATTTTCGAAATTTTCAAGAAAAAAAATTTTTCACATACACCTCAGTTTCATTGAGAAGTTTCTATTTCAAATGCATTTCACTTAAAAATCAGTTGATTTTTCATTTTTGGGACTTAGAAAAATTTTCGAAATTTTCAAGAAAAAAAATTTTTCACATACACCTCAGTTTCATTGAGAAGTTTCTATTTCAAATGCATTTCACTTAAAAATCAAAAAAATTGATTTTTTTATATTTCTGACTTTGAAAAAAATATCGAAATTTTTCTTTCAACTTTTCTTTATTTATTATGAAAATTTAATTTTTCAGTTGATTTTTCATTTTTCTTTCAACTTTTCTTTATTTATTATGAAAATTAAATTTTTCAGTTGATTTTTCATTTTTGGGACTTAGAAAAATTTTCGATTTTTTTTCTCATATAATCTGACCTTCTATGGAATTGTTCATTTTTACACTTCTCATAATATACCTTTTAAACACACAAACAGCAAATGGCATTCTAGCGGGACTTAGAAAAATTTTCGAAATTTTCAAGAAAAAAAATTTTTGACATACACCTCAGTTTCATTGAGAAGTCTCTATTTCAAATGAATTCCACTTAAAAATCATATATATATTTTTTCCAATTGAGTTTTTTATATTTCTGACTATTTCTGACTTTGAAAAAAATATCGAAATTTTTCTTTCAACTTTTCTTTATTTATTATGAAAATTTAATTTTTCAGTTGATTTTTCATTTTTCTTTCAACTTTTCTTTATTTATTATGAAAATTAAATTTTTCAGTTGATTTTTCATTTTTGGGACTTAGAAAAATTTTCGATTTTTTTTCTCATATAATCTGACCTTCTATGGAATTGTTCATTTTTACACTTCTCATAATATACCTTTTAAACACACAAACAGCAAATGGCATTCTAGCGGGACTATATTTTTTCCAATTGATTTTTTTATATTTCTGACTATTTCTGACTATTTCTGACTTTGAAAAAAATATCGAAATTTTTCTTTCAACTTTTCTTTATTTATTATGAAAATTTAATTTTTCAGTTGATTTTTCATTTTTCTTTCAACTTTTCTTTATTTATTATGAAAATTAAATTTTTCAGTTGATTTTTCATTTTTGGGACTTAGAAAAATTTTCGAAATTTTCAAGAAAAAAAATTTTTCACATACACCTCAGTTTCATTGAGAAGTTTCTATTTCAAATGCATTTCACTTAAAAATCAAAAAAATTGATTTTTTTATATTTCTGACTTTGAAAAAAATATCGAAATTTTTCTTTCAACTTTTCTTTATTTATTATGAAAATTTAATTTTTCAGTTGATTTTTCATTTTTCTTTCAACTTTTCTTTATTTATTATGAAAATTAAATTTTTCAGTTGATTTTTCATTTTTGGGACTTAGAAAAATTTTCGAAATTTTCAAGAAAAAAAATTTTTCACATACACCTCAGTTTCATTGAGAAGTTTCTATTTCAAATGCATTTCACTTAAAAATCAGTTGATTTTTCATTTTTGGGACTTAGAAAAATTTTCGAAATTTTCAAGAAAAAAAATTTTTGACATACACCTCAGTTTCATTGAGAAGTCTCTATTTCAAATGAATTCCACTTAAAAATCATATATATATTTTTTCCAATTGATTTTTTTATATTTCTGACTATTTCTGACTTTGAAAAAAATATCGAAATTTTTCTTTCAACTTTTCTTTATTTATTATGAAAATTTAATTTTTCAGTTGATTTTTCATTTTTCTTTCAACTTTTCTTTATTTATTATGAAAATTAAATTTTTCAGTTGATTTTTCATTTTTGGGACTTAGAAAAATTTTCGATTTTTTTTCTCATATAATCTGACCTTCTATGGAATTGTTCATTTTTACACTTCTCATAATATACCTTTTAAACACACAAACAGCAAATGGCATTCTAGCGGGACTATATTTTTTCCAATTGATTTTTTTATATTTCTGACTATTTCTGACTATTTCTGACTTTGAAAAAAATATCGAAATTTTTCTTTCAACTTTTCTTTATTTATTATGAAAATTTAATTTTTCAGTTGATTTTTCATTTTTCTTTCAACTTTTCTTTATTTATTATGAAAATTAAATTTTTCAGTTGATTTTTCATTTTTGGGACTTAGAAAAATTTTCGATTTTTTTTCTCATATAATCTGACCTTCTATGGAATTGTTCATTTTTACACTTCTCATAATATACCTTTTAAACACACAAACAGCAAATGGCATTCTAGCGGGACTATATTTTTTCCAATTGATTTTTTTATATTTCTGACTATTTCTGACTATTTCTGACTTTGAAAAAAATATCGAAATTTTTCTTTCAACTTTTCTTTATTTATTATGAAAATTTAATTTTTCAGTTGATTTTTCATTTTTCTTTCAACTTTTCTTTATTTATTATGAAAATTAAATTTTTCAGTTGATTTTTCATTTTTGGGACTTAGAAAAATTTTCGAAATTTTCAAGAAAAAAAATTTTTCACATACACCTCAGTTTCATTGAGAAGTTTCTATTTCAAATGCATTTCACTTAAAAATCAGTTGATTTTTCATTTTTGGGACTTAGAAAAATTTTCGAAATTTTCAAGAAAAAAAATTTTTCACATACACCTCAGTTTCATTGAGAAGTTTCTATTTCAAATGCATTTCACTTAAAAATCAAAAAAATTGATTTTTTTATATTTCTGACTTTGAAAAAAATATCGAAATTTTTCTTTCAACTTTTCTTTATTTATTATGAAAATTTAATTTTTCAGTTGATTTTTCATTTTTCTTTCAACTTTTCTTTATTTATTATGAAAATTAAATTTTTCAGTTGATTTTTCATTTTTGGGACTTAGAAAAATTTTCGATTTTTTTTCTCATATAATCTGACCTTCTATGGAATTGTTCATTTTTACACTTCTCATAATATACCTTTTAAACACACAAACAGCAAATGGCATTCTAGCGGGACTTAGAAAAATTTTCGAAATTTTCAAGAAAAAAAATTTTTGACATACACCTCAGTTTCATTGAGAAGTCTCTATTTCAAATGAATTCCACTTAAAAATCATATATATATTTTTTCCAATTGAGTTTTTTATATTTCTGACTATTTCTGACTTTGAAAAAAATATCGAAATTTTTCTTTCAACTTTTCTTTATTTATTATGAAAATTTAATTTTTCAGTTGATTTTTCATTTTTCTTTCAACTTTTCTTTATTTATTATGAAAATTAAATTTTTCAGTTGATTTTTCATTTTTGGGACTTAGAAAAATTTTCGATTTTTTTTCTCATATAATCTGACCTTCTATGGAATTGTTCATTTTTACACTTCTCATAATATACCTTTTAAACACACAAACAGCAAATGGCATTCTAGCGGGACTATATTTTTTCCAATTGATTTTTTTATATTTCTGACTATTTCTGACTATTTCTGACTTTGAAAAAAATATCGAAATTTTTCTTTCAACTTTTCTTTATTTATTATGAAAATTTAATTTTTCAGTTGATTTTTCATTTTTCTTTCAACTTTTCTTTATTTATTATGAAAATTAAATTTTTCAGTTGATTTTTCATTTTTGGGACTTAGAAAAATTTTCGAAATTTTCAAGAAAAAAAATTTTTCACATACACCTCAGTTTCATTGAGAAGTTTCTATTTCAAATGCATTTCACTTAAAAATCAAAAAAATTGATTTTTTTATATTTCTGACTTTGAAAAAAATATCGAAATTTTTCTTTCAACTTTTCTTTATTTATTATGAAAATTTAATTTTTCAGTTGATTTTTCATTTTTCTTTCAACTTTTCTTTATTTATTATGAAAATTAAATTTTTCAGTTGATTTTTCATTTTTGGGACTTAGAAAAATTTTCGAAATTTTCAAGAAAAAAAATTTTTCACATACACCTCAGTTTCATTGAGAAGTTTCTATTTCAAATGCATTTCACTTAAAAATCAGTTGATTTTTCATTTTTGGGACTTAGAAAAATTTTCGAAATTTTCAAGAAAAAAAATTTTTCACATACACCTCAGTTTCATTGAGAAGTTTCTATTTCAAATGCATTTCACTTAAAAATCAAAAAAATTGATTTTTTTATATTTCTGACTTTGAAAAAAATATCGAAATTTTTCTTTCAACTTTTCTTTATTTATTATGAAAATTTAATTTTTCAGTTGATTTTTCATTTTTCTTTCAACTTTTCTTTATTTATTATGAAAATTAAATTTTTCAGTTGATTTTTCATTTTTGGGACTTAGAAAAATTTTCGATTTTTTTTCTCATATAATCTGACCTTCTATGGAATTGTTCATTTTTACACTTCTCATAATATACCTTTTAAACACACAAACAGCAAATGGCATTCTAGCGGGACTTAGAAAAATTTTCGAAATTTTCAAGAAAAAAAATTTTTGACATACACCTCAGTTTCATTGAGAAGTCTCTATTTCAAATGAATTCCACTTAAAAATCATATATATATTTTTTCCAATTGAGTTTTTTATATTTCTGACTATTTCTGACTTTGAAAAAAATATCGAAATTTTTCTTTCAACTTTTCTTTATTTATTATGAAAATTTAATTTTTCAGTTGATTTTTCATTTTTCTTTCAACTTTTCTTTATTTATTATGAAAATTAAATTTTTCAGTTGATTTTTCATTTTTGGGACTTAGAAAAATTTTCGATTTTTTTTCTCATATAATCTGACCTTCTATGGAATTGTTCATTTTTACACTTCTCATAATATACCTTTTAAACACACAAACAGCAAATGGCATTCTAGCGGGACTATATTTTTTCCAATTGATTTTTTTATATTTCTGACTATTTCTGACTATTTCTGACTTTGAAAAAAATATCGAAATTTTTCTTTCAACTTTTCTTTATTTATTATGAAAATTTAATTTTTCAGTTGATTTTTCATTTTTCTTTCAACTTTTCTTTATTTATTATGAAAATTAAATTTTTCAGTTGATTTTTCATTTTTGGGACTTAGAAAAATTTTCGAAATTTTCAAGAAAAAAAATTTTTCACATACACCTCAGTTTCATTGAGAAGTTTCTATTTCAAATGCATTTCACTTAAAAATCAAAAAAATTGATTTTTTTATATTTCTGACTTTGAAAAAAATATCGAAATTTTTCTTTCAACTTTTCTTTATTTATTATGAAAATTTAATTTTTCAGTTGATTTTTCATTTTTCTTTCAACTTTTCTTTATTTATTATGAAAATTAAATTTTTCAGTTGATTTTTCATTTTTGGGACTTAGAAAAATTTTCGATTTTTTTTCTCATATAATCTGACCTTCTATGGAATTGTTCATTTTTACACTTCTCATAATATACCTTTTAAACACACAAACAGCAAATGGCATTCTAGCGGGACTATATTTTTTCCAATTGATTTTTTTATATTTCTGACTATTTCTGACTATTTCTGACTTTGAAAAAAATATCGAAATTTTTCTTTCAACTTTTCTTTATTTATTATGAAAATTTAATTTTTCAGTTGATTTTTCATTTTTCTTTCAACTTTTCTTTATTTATTATGAAAATTAAATTTTTCAGTTGATTTTTCATTTTTGGGACTTAGAAAAATTTTCGAAATTTTCAAGAAAAAAAATTTTTCACATACACCTCAGTTTCATTGAGAAGTTTCTATTTCAAATGCATTTCACTTAAAAATCAGTTGATTTTTCATTTTTGGGACTTAGAAAAATTTTCGAAATTTTCAAGAAAAAAAATTTTTCACATACACCTCAGTTTCATTGAGAAGTTTCTATTTCAAATGCATTTCACTTAAAAATCAAAAAAATTGATTTTTTTATATTTCTGACTTTGAAAAAAATATCGAAATTTTTCTTTCAACTTTTCTTTATTTATTATGAAAATTTAATTTTTCAGTTGATTTTTCATTTTTCTTTCAACTTTTCTTTATTTATTATGAAAATTAAATTTTTCAGTTGATTTTTCATTTTTGGGACTTAGAAAAATTTTCGATTTTTTTTCTCATATAATCTGACCTTCTATGGAATTGTTCATTTTTACACTTCTCATAATATACCTTTTAAACACACAAACAGCAAATGGCATTCTAGCGGGACTTAGAAAAATTTTCGAAATTTTCAAGAAAAAAAATTTTTGACATACACCTCAGTTTCATTGAGAAGTCTCTATTTCAAATGAATTCCACTTAAAAATCATATATATATTTTTTCCAATTGAGTTTTTTATATTTCTGACTATTTCTGACTTTGAAAAAAATATCGAAATTTTTCTTTCAACTTTTCTTTATTTATTATGAAAATTTAATTTTTCAGTTGATTTTTCATTTTTCTTTCAACTTTTCTTTATTTATTATGAAAATTAAATTTTTCAGTTGATTTTTCATTTTTGGGACTTAGAAAAATTTTCGATTTTTTTTCTCATATAATCTGACCTTCTATGGAATTGTTCATTTTTACACTTCTCATAATATACCTTTTAAACACACAAACAGCAAATGGCATTCTAGCGGGACTATATTTTTTCCAATTGATTTTTTTATATTTCTGACTATTTCTGACTATTTCTGACTTTGAAAAAAATATCGAAATTTTTCTTTCAACTTTTCTTTATTTATTATGAAAATTTAATTTTTCAGTTGATTTTTCATTTTTCTTTCAACTTTTCTTTATTTATTATGAAAATTAAATTTTTCAGTTGATTTTTCATTTTTGGGACTTAGAAAAATTTTCGAAATTTTCAAGAAAAAAAATTTTTCACATACACCTCAGTTTCATTGAGAAGTTTCTATTTCAAATGCATTTCACTTAAAAATCAAAAAAATTGATTTTTTTATATTTCTGACTTTGAAAAAAATATCGAAATTTTTCTTTCAACTTTTCTTTATTTATTATGAAAATTTAATTTTTCAGTTGATTTTTCATTTTTCTTTCAACTTTTCTTTATTTATTATGAAAATTAAATTTTTCAGTTGATTTTTCATTTTTGGGACTTAGAAAAATTTTCGAAATTTTCAAGAAAAAAAATTTTTCACATACACCTCAGTTTCATTGAGAAGTTTCTATTTCAAATGCATTTCACTTAAAAATCAGTTGATTTTTCATTTTTGGGACTTAGAAAAATTTTCGAAATTTTCAAGAAAAAAAATTTTTCACATACACCTCAGTTTCATTGAGAAGTTTCTATTTCAAATGCATTTCACTTAAAAATCAAAAAAATTGATTTTTTTATATTTCTGACTTTGAAAAAAATATCGAAATTTTTCTTTCAACTTTTCTTTATTTATTATGAAAATTTAATTTTTCAGTTGATTTTTCATTTTTCTTTCAACTTTTCTTTATTTATTATGAAAATTAAATTTTTCAGTTGATTTTTCATTTTTGGGACTTAGAAAAATTTTCGATTTTTTTTCTCATATAATCTGACCTTCTATGGAATTGTTCATTTTTACACTTCTCATAATATACCTTTTAAACACACAAACAGCAAATGGCATTCTAGCGGGACTTAGAAAAATTTTCGAAATTTTCAAGAAAAAAAATTTTTGACATACACCTCAGTTTCATTGAGAAGTCTCTATTTCAAATGAATTCCACTTAAAAATCATATATATATTTTTTCCAATTGAGTTTTTTATATTTCTGACTATTTCTGACTTTGAAAAAAATATCGAAATTTTTCTTTCAACTTTTCTTTATTTATTATGAAAATTTAATTTTTCAGTTGATTTTTCATTTTTCTTTCAACTTTTCTTTATTTATTATGAAAATTAAATTTTTCAGTTGATTTTTCATTTTTGGGACTTAGAAAAATTTTCGATTTTTTTTCTCATATAATCTGACCTTCTATGGAATTGTTCATTTTTACACTTCTCATAATATACCTTTTAAACACACAAACAGCAAATGGCATTCTAGCGGGACTATATTTTTTCCAATTGATTTTTTTATATTTCTGACTATTTCTGACTATTTCTGACTTTGAAAAAAATATCGAAATTTTTCTTTCAACTTTTCTTTATTTATTATGAAAATTTAATTTTTCAGTTGATTTTTCATTTTTCTTTCAACTTTTCTTTATTTATTATGAAAATTAAATTTTTCAGTTGATTTTTCATTTTTGGGACTTAGAAAAATTTTCGAAATTTTCAAGAAAAAAAATTTTTCACATACACCTCAGTTTCATTGAGAAGTTTCTATTTCAAATGCATTTCACTTAAAAATCAAAAAAATTGATTTTTTTATATTTCTGACTTTGAAAAAAATATCGAAATTTTTCTTTCAACTTTTCTTTATTTATTATGAAAATTTAATTTTTCAGTTGATTTTTCATTTTTCTTTCAACTTTTCTTTATTTATTATGAAAATTAAATTTTTCAGTTGATTTTTCATTTTTGGGACTTAGAAAAATTTTCGAAATTTTCAAGAAAAAAAATTTTTCACATACACCTCAGTTTCATTGAGAAGTTTCTATTTCAAATGCATTTCACTTAAAAATCAGTTGATTTTTCATTTTTGGGACTTAGAAAAATTTTCGAAATTTTCAAGAAAAAAAATTTTTGACATACACCTCAGTTTCATTGAGAAGTCTCTATTTCAAATGAATTCCACTTAAAAATCATATATATATTTTTTCCAATTGATTTTTTTATATTTCTGACTATTTCTGACTTTGAAAAAAATATCGAAATTTTTCTTTCAACTTTTCTTTATTTATTATGAAAATTTAATTTTTCAGTTGATTTTTCATTTTTCTTTCAACTTTTCTTTATTTATTATGAAAATTAAATTTTTCAGTTGATTTTTCATTTTTGGGACTTAGAAAAATTTTCGATTTTTTTTCTCATATAATCTGACCTTCTATGGAATTGTTCATTTTTACACTTCTCATAATATACCTTTTAAACACACAAACAGCAAATGGCATTCTAGCGGGACTATATTTTTTCCAATTGATTTTTTTATATTTCTGACTATTTCTGACTATTTCTGACTTTGAAAAAAATATCGAAATTTTTCTTTCAACTTTTCTTTATTTATTATGAAAATTTAATTTTTCAGTTGATTTTTCATTTTTCTTTCAACTTTTCTTTATTTATTATGAAAATTAAATTTTTCAGTTGATTTTTCATTTTTGGGACTTAGAAAAATTTTCGATTTTTTTTCTCATATAATCTGACCTTCTATGGAATTGTTCATTTTTACACTTCTCATAATATACCTTTTAAACACACAAACAGCAAATGGCATTCTAGCGGGACTATATTTTTTCCAATTGATTTTTTTATATTTCTGACTATTTCTGACTATTTCTGACTTTGAAAAAAATATCGAAATTTTTCTTTCAACTTTTCTTTATTTATTATGAAAATTTAATTTTTCAGTTGATTTTTCATTTTTCTTTCAACTTTTCTTTATTTATTATGAAAATTAAATTTTTCAGTTGATTTTTCATTTTTGGGACTTAGAAAAATTTTCGAAATTTTCAAGAAAAAAAATTTTTCACATACACCTCAGTTTCATTGAGAAGTTTCTATTTCAAATGCATTTCACTTAAAAATCAGTTGATTTTTCATTTTTGGGACTTAGAAAAATTTTCGAAATTTTCAAGAAAAAAAATTTTTCACATACACCTCAGTTTCATTGAGAAGTTTCTATTTCAAATGCATTTCACTTAAAAATCAAAAAAATTGATTTTTTTATATTTCTGACTTTGAAAAAAATATCGAAATTTTTCTTTCAACTTTTCTTTATTTATTATGAAAATTTAATTTTTCAGTTGATTTTTCATTTTTCTTTCAACTTTTCTTTATTTATTATGAAAATTAAATTTTTCAGTTGATTTTTCATTTTTGGGACTTAGAAAAATTTTCGATTTTTTTTCTCATATAATCTGACCTTCTATGGAATTGTTCATTTTTACACTTCTCATAATATACCTTTTAAACACACAAACAGCAAATGGCATTCTAGCGGGACTTAGAAAAATTTTCGAAATTTTCAAGAAAAAAAATTTTTGACATACACCTCAGTTTCATTGAGAAGTCTCTATTTCAAATGAATTCCACTTAAAAATCATATATATATTTTTTCCAATTGAGTTTTTTATATTTCTGACTATTTCTGACTTTGAAAAAAATATCGAAATTTTTCTTTCAACTTTTCTTTATTTATTATGAAAATTTAATTTTTCAGTTGATTTTTCATTTTTCTTTCAACTTTTCTTTATTTATTATGAAAATTAAATTTTTCAGTTGATTTTTCATTTTTGGGACTTAGAAAAATTTTCGATTTTTTTTCTCATATAATCTGACCTTCTATGGAATTGTTCATTTTTACACTTCTCATAATATACCTTTTAAACACACAAACAGCAAATGGCATTCTAGCGGGACTATATTTTTTCCAATTGATTTTTTTATATTTCTGACTATTTCTGACTATTTCTGACTTTGAAAAAAATATCGAAATTTTTCTTTCAACTTTTCTTTATTTATTATGAAAATTTAATTTTTCAGTTGATTTTTCATTTTTCTTTCAACTTTTCTTTATTTATTATGAAAATTAAATTTTTCAGTTGATTTTTCATTTTTGGGACTTAGAAAAATTTTCGAAATTTTCAAGAAAAAAAATTTTTCACATACACCTCAGTTTCATTGAGAAGTTTCTATTTCAAATGCATTTCACTTAAAAATCAAAAAAATTGATTTTTTTATATTTCTGACTTTGAAAAAAATATCGAAATTTTTCTTTCAACTTTTCTTTATTTATTATGAAAATTTAATTTTTCAGTTGATTTTTCATTTTTCTTTCAACTTTTCTTTATTTATTATGAAAATTAAATTTTTCAGTTGATTTTTCATTTTTGGGACTTAGAAAAATTTTCGAAATTTTCAAGAAAAAAAATTTTTCACATACACCTCAGTTTCATTGAGAAGTTTCTATTTCAAATGCATTTCACTTAAAAATCAGTTGATTTTTCATTTTTGGGACTTAGAAAAATTTTCGAAATTTTCAAGAAAAAAAATTTTTGACATACACCTCAGTTTCATTGAGAAGTCTCTATTTCAAATGAATTCCACTTAAAAATCATATATATATTTTTTCCAATTGATTTTTTTATATTTCTGACTATTTCTGACTTTGAAAAAAATATCGAAATTTTTCTTTCAACTTTTCTTTATTTATTATGAAAATTTAATTTTTCAGTTGATTTTTCATTTTTCTTTCAACTTTTCTTTATTTATTATGAAAATTAAATTTTTCAGTTGATTTTTCATTTTTGGGACTTAGAAAAATTTTCGATTTTTTTTCTCATATAATCTGACCTTCTATGGAATTGTTCATTTTTACACTTCTCATAATATACCTTTTAAACACACAAACAGCAAATGGCATTCTAGCGGGACTATATTTTTTCCAATTGATTTTTTTATATTTCTGACTATTTCTGACTATTTCTGACTTTGAAAAAAATATCGAAATTTTTCTTTCAACTTTTCTTTATTTATTATGAAAATTTAATTTTTCAGTTGATTTTTCATTTTTCTTTCAACTTTTCTTTATTTATTATGAAAATTAAATTTTTCAGTTGATTTTTCATTTTTGGGACTTAGAAAAATTTTCGAAATTTTCAAGAAAAAAAATTTTTCACATACACCTCAGTTTCATTGAGAAGTTTCTATTTCAAATGCATTTCACTTAAAAATCAAAAAAATTGATTTTTTTATATTTCTGACTTTGAAAAAAATATCGAAATTTTTCTTTCAACTTTTCTTTATTTATTATGAAAATTTAATTTTTCAGTTGATTTTTCATTTTTCTTTCAACTTTTCTTTATTTATTATGAAAATTAAATTTTTCAGTTGATTTTTCATTTTTGGGACTTAGAAAAATTTTCGAAATTTTCAAGAAAAAAAATTTTTCACATACACCTCAGTTTCATTGAGAAGTTTCTATTTCAAATGCATTTCACTTAAAAATCAGTTGATTTTTCATTTTTGGGACTTAGAAAAATTTTCGAAATTTTCAAGAAAAAAAATTTTTCACATACACCTCAGTTTCATTGAGAAGTTTCTATTTCAAATGCATTTCACTTAAAAATCAAAAAAATTGATTTTTTTATATTTCTGACTTTGAAAAAAATATCGAAATTTTTCTTTCAACTTTTCTTTATTTATTATGAAAATTTAATTTTTCAGTTGATTTTTCATTTTTCTTTCAACTTTTCTTTATTTATTATGAAAATTAAATTTTTCAGTTGATTTTTCATTTTTGGGACTTAGAAAAATTTTCGATTTTTTTTCTCATATAATCTGACCTTCTATGGAATTGTTCATTTTTACACTTCTCATAATATACCTTTTAAACACACAAACAGCAAATGGCATTCTAGCGGGACTTAGAAAAATTTTCGAAATTTTCAAGAAAAAAAATTTTTGACATACACCTCAGTTTCATTGAGAAGTCTCTATTTTAAATGAATTCCACTTAAAAATCATATATATATTTTTTCCAATTGATTTTTTTATATTTCTGACTATTTCTGACTTTGAAAAAAATATCGAAATTTTTCTTTCAACTTTTCTTTATTTATTATGAAAATTTAATTTTTCAGTTGATTTTTCATTTTTCTTTCAACTTTTCTTTATTTATTATGAAAATTAAATTTTTCAGTTGATTTTTCATTTTTGGGACTTAGAAAAATTTTCGATTTTTTTTCTCATATAATCTGACCTTCTATGGAATTGTTCATTTTTACACTTCTCATAATATACCTTTTAAACACACAAACAGCAAATGGCATTCTAGCGGGACTATATTTTTTCCAATTGATTTTTTTATATTTCTGACTATTTCTGACTATTTCTGACTTTGAAAAAAATATCGAAATTTTTCTTTCAACTTTTCTTTATTTATTATGAAAATTTAATTTTTCAGTTGATTTTTCATTTTTCTTTCAACTTTTCTTTATTTATTATGAAAATTAAATTTTTCAGTTGATTTTTCATTTTTGGGACTTAGAAAAATTTTCGATTTTTTTTCTCATATAATCTGACCTTCTATGGAATTGTTCATTTTTACACTTCTCATAATATACCTTTTAAACACACAAACAGCAAATGGCATTCTAGCGGGACTTAGAAAAATTTTCGAAATTTTCAAGAAAAAAATTTTTGACATACACCTCAGTTTCATTGAGAAGTCTCTATTTCAAATGAATTCCACTTAAAAATCATATATATATTTTTTCCAATTGATTTTTTTATATTTCTGACTATTTCTGACTTTGAAAAAAATATCGAAATTTTTCTTTCAACTTTTCTTTATTTATTATGAAAATTTAATTTTTCAGTTGATTTTTCATTTTTCTTTCAACTTTTCTTTATTTATTATGAAAATTAAATTTTTCAGTTGATTTTTCATTTTTGGGACTTAGAAAAATTTTCGATTTTTTTTCTCATATAATCTGACCTTCTATGGAATTGTTCATTTTTACACTTCTCATAATATACCTTTTAAACACACAAACAGCAAATGGCATTCTAGCGGGACTATATTTTTTCCAATTGATTTTTTTATATTTCTGACTATTTCTGACTATTTCTGACTTTGAAAAAAATATCGAAATTTTTCTTTCAACTTTTCTTTATTTATTATGAAAATTTAATTTTTCAGTTGATTTTTCATTTTTCTTTCAACTTTTCTTTATTTATTATGAAAATTAAATTTTTCAGTTGATTTTTCATTTTTGGGACTTAGAAAAATTTTCGAAATTTCCAAGAAAAAAAATTTTTCACATACACCTCAGTTTCATTGAGAAGTTTCTATTTCAAATGCATTTCACTTAAAAATCAGTTGATTTTTCATTTTTGGGACTTAGAAAAATTTTCGAAATTTTCAAGAAAAAAAATTTTTCACATACACCTCAGTTTCATTGACAAGTTTCTATTTCAAATGCATTTCACTTAAAAATCAAAAAAATTGATTTTTTTATATTTCTGACTTTGAAAAAAATATCGAAATTTTTCTTTCAACTTTTCTTTATTTATTATGAAAATTTAATTTTTCAGTTGATTTTTCATTTTTCTTTCAACTTTTCTTTATTTATTATGAAAATTAAATTTTTCAGTTGATTTTTCATTTTTGGGACTTAGAAAAATTTTCGATTTTTTTTCTCATATAATCTGACCTTCTATGGAATTGTTCATTTTTACACTTCTCATAATATACCTTTTAAACACACAAACAGCAAATGGCATTCTAGCGGGACTTAGAAAAATTTTCGAAATTTTCAAGAAAAAAAATTTTTGACATACACCTCAGTTTCATTGAGAAGTCTCTATTTCAAATGAATTCCACTTAAAAATCATATATATATTTTTTCCAATTGATTTTTTTATATTTCTGACTATTTCTGACTTTGAAAAAAATATCGAAATTTTTCTTTCAACTTTTCTTTATTTATTATGAAAATTTAATTTTTCAGTTGATTTTTCATTTTTCTTTCAACTTTTCTTTATTTATTATGAAAATTAAATTTTTCAGTTGATTTTTCATTTTTGGGACTTAGAAAAATTTTCGATTTTTTTTCTCATATAA
>CAWYQB010000661.1:165000-167500 GCA_963966105.1 Volucella zonaria | reverse complement strand
CAGGATGAGCGAAATGCCCATTTTTAATAACAAACGTATACCCAACAGGTTACGGAATTGGAACCGTATTCCCTTTCGTTCAAAAATAATCAAGTGTTAAAATTTCTTTATATACAATGAGATATATAATTATATTTTTTTAACTTGAAAATTTTCGGCTTTCGCCTTAAACTTAGGACCGACTAACTCGTGATCAACCACTGTTCACACGAAACCCTTCTCCACTTCAGTCCTCCAAGGTCTCATTCGATTATTTGCTACTACCACCAAGATCTGTACCAATAGCGGCTCCATGCAGGCTTACGCCAAACACTTCTAAGCACACCATTGTACCCTCCTACTCACTAAAGTTTCAAAATTTATATTCAATCGAAATTAAATATAAATCATCTACTTTAGCGGTAATGTATAGGTATACAACTTAAGCGCCATCCATTTTAAGGGCTAGTTGCTTCGGCAGGTGAGTTGTTACACACTCCTTAGCGGATTACGACTTCCATGTCCACCGTCCTGCTGTTTTAAGCAACCAACGCCTTTCATGGTATCTTCATATCAAGAAAGGTTAGGTTCTTACCCATTTAAAGTTTGAGAATAGGTTAAGGTCGTTTCGACCCTAATGCCTCTAATCATTCGCTTTACCAGATAAGATTATTTTAAATAATTTTTAAATGCACCAGCTATCCTGAGGGAAACTTCGGAGGGAACCAGCTACTAGATGGTTCGATTGGTCTTTCGCCCCTATACTCAATTCTGACAATCGATTTGCACGTCAGAACTGTTTCGGTCTTCCACCAGGGTTTCCCCTGACTTCAACCTGATCAAGTATAGTTCACCATCTTTCGGGTCACAGCATATATGCTCAAGGTACGCTCTAGTTAGAGGCATAAATAATATAAATACTATTATGCATAACTGTATAGAACGCCCCGGGATTGAATTTATATTTCATAATAAAACATAAACTAATCCCATTAAAACAGTTAAGTTAATTATGCCATTGGGTTTTATTAAAAATACCCAATGACTTGCACATATGTTAGACTCCTTGGTCCGTGTTTCAAGACGGGTCCCGAAGGTATCCTGAATCTATCGCATTGTTAATCATATAAGTGCATACAATAAAATAAATAAATCAATAGATTTACCTACCATTGTAAAATTCCGTAAAATTTAAGCACTATATATAATTAAATCTGTCAATGATTTATCAAATCTAATACATTTATCTTATGTTAGAAATCCGAAAATAACTAATTTGGATAAACTTAAGTAAAAGATCTTATGATAAATATTTAATACATTAACAGATTACAATGTCCTTATATGGAAAAATTGCACACCATTTCTATTATATTAAAGAATATAACTTTATTAGTGATGAATTTTCCATAACGGATATTCAGGTTCATCGGGCTTAACCTCTAAGCAGTTTCACGTACTATTTAACTCTCTATTCAGAGTTCTTTTCAACTTTCCCTCACGGTACTTGTTTACTATCGGTCTCATGGTTATATTTAGTTTTAGATGGAGTTTACCACCCACTTAGTGCTGCACTATCAAGCAACACGACTCTTTGGAAACACCTTCTAGTAATCATTAACGTTATACGGGCCTGGCACCCTCTATGGGTAAATGGCCTCATTTAAGAAGGACTTAAATCATTAATTTCTCATACTAGATTATAGATGTTCCATACACTGCATCCCATATTTGCCATAAAGACAAAATGGCTTAGTGCTGAACTGTTTTCTTTTCGCTCGCCGCTACTAAGAAAATCCTGGTTAGTTTCTTTTCCTTCCCTCATTAATATGCTTAAATTCGGGGAGTTTTCTCATATGAGTTGAGGTTGTTTAACACAAATAAATAAAAATTATTTTATATACTCATCAGTTTAATAAGTAAATCTTTTCTATATATATTATCAAGTGTGAGGCAATTCTATTATAATTTATATTATTATTTTCGACTTTGGTTTATGGTTTTTTTTTTTTTTTTAATTTTGGTTTCTCTTGTCACAGTAGAAATATTTAATTAACATATTAATGCATATTTCTATATTAGTTTAAATAAATATTTTATACTAGACATTCCTTCACAAATAGATAATATAGAATACTAAGATTCCATTATTTTGAGGTATATATTATAAATTAATATTATGAATTTAATAAAATAAATCCAATAATATAACATGTGCTTAAGTATATTTCCAAAAAGTAATATAAATTTCTTCTTTTTCATATACAAGCAACTTATTTAGAATAGTCTCACAACCCTCAACCATATGTAGTCCAAGCAGCACTTCAAAATTAATTAAAGTACATAACAGCATGGACTGCGATATGCGTTCAAAATGTCGATGTTCATGTGTCCTGCAGTTCACACGATGACGCACAGTTTGCTGCGTTCTTCATCGACCCATGAGCCAAGTGATCCACCGCTTAGAGTATTTAAAATTTTGTTTAGAATAAGTCATATAATATTAAAGGAATAATAATAA